>PISX010000272.1:296241-321436 GCA_004024625.1 Mellivora capensis
GGGGGGGGGGGGGGGGGGGGGGGGGTCCCGGGAGGCAGGGTGGCCCTCCGAGGGGGTCGGACAGGGAGGCGGAGAGGGGAGGCGGGCCACACTTAGCCCCCTGCTAGCCCTAGCCCGGAGTAGGAGCCTAGCAGCCAGCCGGCCGGAGGGAGGACAGAGGGAGGACCCGGCTGGGAGCCGGCCGGAGGGAGGACAGAGGGAGGACCCGGCTGGGAGCCGTTCACACGGAGCGGGAGCGAGACACCAGGTCAGAGCGGGCCTCGGGGAGGGACCTGGCGGCGGGCGGGCCCACATTGCTCTTTAACAGGCCCCAAGGGAAGCCGGGCCGTGGACCCTCCTCTGACCCCAGCCAGTCCCTGCCTTTGCGCCCCCACTGGTGCGATGGCGGATGGGAGGGCTGTGCCGGGGGAACAGCCCACCTTGCTCAGGGCCTCCCGGGCATTGTTGGAGTGCGTCCCACAGACGTTGGACCCTGTTTTGAAATGCAGTGGCTCGAGTGTGATTTTTGTGAAACAGTTATTTGGTCACTGTCATTCTTTAGATAAAAGGACACAGAACTGGGGTCACAACAATGGGCTTAATTACAAAAGTGAGTAAGGCCCAGAGTCTAGTCTCCATTTCACAGTCTTGTCACCGATTCCGCGTTGCAGCCGAGAACAGCAGCCGAAGGAAGTTAGCGAGTGCAGGGAGAGGAAGTTTGCCCACCGTATCGTCACCGCCATCTGGGTGCTCTCGGAGTGCCTCCCGGCGCGCTGGGGACCCAGTGGGGCTCTGGGTGTCCTCTCGAGTGCTCCCTGCTGTTGTCCCGGGGCGAGTCAGGACCAGCGGTTTGTGTGGGAGCCCACGCGGACATGGCCTGTAGAGGGGAAAAGGGGTCCGGTGAGGGGGGAGGACGCTTAGTCCTCCAGATGCTTCCCGGGGCCTGGGGGTGAGAGGAGAGGCAGGAGTGGTGTGCGGGCCGCGTGCCCCGCTCAGTCTCTGGGTGTCCGAGCCACGGCCCGCTGCTGCTGGACGGTCTGGCCTGATCCCTCACCCCTGGCCCTCCAGCAAGAGGCCGGTGCTGGAGCGCCTCTCGGGGGGATCAGTCTGGAGAAGCTGGGACCCCTGCATTTCCCAAGGCAGGTGCAATCATCTTGGTCTTTCTCTGGCCTCCAGGTCAGTCCTACGGCCAGCCTCCGGGCTCCTGGAAGCACCTTGACCCCTGTTACCTGGAGAGAGACCGGGGTGGCAGGCAGTTTGACATTTCTGGACTTGAGATGTAAGACCCCTGGTGTCAGCCCCACTCGTGAGAAGAGTTGGGACCTGTCTCCCACCCAGGACCTGTGTCACTGCTCTCCAGAGAGGGTAGGGGGTCCCAGGGAGGAAACACGCTGGTCCTCTCCGACAGTCACCCAAGCCATTAGAGCCTGATCCCTGGGTGCCATCCCAAATGGGCCTGCCCTGGTGCCCTTCTGAGCCGTAGTGTTTTCCAGATCTTGGCCACACCTCCAGGGCAGACGGCCCCTTTTCCAGACCTGTGTGGGCAAGCCACAGGGCTCCTTGGAGCGTTGAGGTTAGATGTTCCAAACTCACCTCCCCTCGACTGAGTCTGCTTCTCCAGGCCGCAGCATCTGCCCTGACCCCCTGGACCCTCCTGGTTTTCAGGGCACGCCTGTCTAGCCTGGGATGGCTGCTGGGCATAGAGCTTGCCGCAGGCACATGCGCCCCTCTGCCTTCCCTTGGAAACGGTGTCCACGCTCATGGGAGAGTCCCAGCCTGCTGCCCTGGCCCACGGGGCCTCTGTCTGAGCGCGTGGCCATGTTCAAAACAGGCAGATTCACTCTCGACCCCCAAGCCCCCCCATCCCCAGCAGCAACACGGGTCTGGCCTACACACTGGGATGAGGACCCTGAGAACCACGCCAGGCCCTGCTCCTGGTTGGCAAGAGCCGCCCTCCCTGATGTTTCCTGCTGGGACTTGCCCTGCCTGGGAGCTTCCAGGCGGCTTCTCACCGGTTTCAGCCCCTTCACCAACACCCAACAACTGCATGAAACAAATTCCGAGGGATGCGGGCCTTCTGAGTATGTTCTGCAGAGTTCCAGAGGGGAGCCCCTGAGCAGGAGTTAGTAGGCAGTTCAAGTGGCCAGCCGGCCGGGCCTGCGAGGAGCGGCGGGGCCTGCCTGTGCCCGGCATGGCTCCCTGAGCAAGGACGGCCACGCTCACCCCTTCTCTCTGCCTTTCCGTCCTAGATTTATTATAAAGTCATCAAGGACATTGAGCCGGGGGAGGAGCTGCTCGTGCATGTGAAGGAAGGCGCGTACTCCCTGGGGACGGCGCCCTCCAGCCTGGATGGTAAGCCCCCCCACCGGAGGAGCTCGAGGCCTCCGGTCACATCGCACCGCGTGACGGGGCCGCACTCCTGGGCTCCTGCCCCAGGCCCCTCTCCCGATCTGGCAGCCAAAGCATCGTTCTCTCCCGTCTTTGGGTTACACGAGCCGCACGCCGCACTCCGGACAACACGCGTGAGTGGGTGTCGTGTGGCACCGTGTCTTTGTGGTGGTAGACTCCCAGGGGGATTCTTTTAACTCTGTTACTATTATCAGCCCCAGTACTTAAAAAAACACACAAAGTTTTGTGACTTGGAAACCGTCGCCCTCCAGAGCCCCGGGAGACATTTGGGGCTCATTTAAGAGAGGGCAATGACGGCGTGTGTGTCTGAAAGCTGTGCCTGCCTACGGTTAACAGCAAAAAGTCCAAGAGAAGCCTTAAGGGAAAACTGATTTTGTTTGTCCCCCCCAACCCAGGGGGCTCCGAGGTCCCACAGGGGCAGAGATGACGGCCGAGTTCTTCCCACTGACCCTGCCCGTCGCTCCTGACCCGTCACTCCGTGCTTGTCCAGGGGCTCCCTTGCCCCCTCCCTCAACCACCGAGGCCGAGTGCATCTCAGAGGATGTTCGAAAAATTCCTGCTGCAAAGAGGCCAGGCTTTCTGAAATGCAGAAATTATTTTCCTTTATCCACATTGCGGAGCAATGTGCCTTCACCTTGGGGTTCTGGAACCGCTTCTCAGTCCGTTTGAGGAACGCTGTGTTGGCAGCAGAGCCCTGCCCGTCAGCTCCCTGCGTGCCGCAGCACACGGCGTCTTCTCTTGGAACGAGACCCCACAAGTGAACAGAGAAGCAGCCTCCCCTCCTGGCGGGGGCTGGCGACTCCATTCACGCTGGAGCAGGGGGAGGCCGGTTTTCCCCTTCCTGCCTTTCTTTCCCTCCCCTCCGAAGGCACAGGGGCGTAATGACTAACGCCACTTACCACAGGTTCCTCTAATACTATCACATGAGCGAGTGGCACTGGCTAGGGCTGGAGCCGACGCAGAGATCTCTGCCTTAATTTACCCTTTTGATCCCCAAGCGTGGCCCAGCAATGAGGGTCCTCGCTTCACATGGCCCGTGTCTCTGAGCTCCCTCTCCAGAGGCCACGGAGCCGGGTCCTATCTGTACGCGCCTCTGAAATTTGGTTTCAATTAGGCCATGGAGAAAAAAAAATAAATGGCCGAGGTCTGGGTCGTGAGGGGATGGTCTCATTTTCCTTAAAATAATTGTTGAAAAGACCTGTAGAGCTCAGGTAGCACAGGAGAACGCGGAAAGATAAACCCACTTACCTCAGGGGAGAGCCCGGCGCGATCTCGTTTGTGTAATGAAACTTCTTTCTTCCAAAAGGTTTTAAAAAAACCTTGATTGCTATCCACCACCACCAACCGCCCCCTCCCCCACCCCGCCTCCCGATCTCAAATAAGCTGGGTCCACATTTCCCTAATAATTCATCAAACATTTGCAGGCTAATTGCTTTCCACACACAATAGTCCAGAATCAGATGTCTGACTTTTCATACTCTCTGCTGTGGCGGTCACCCCCTTGCCCCCCAACAGCCGCCCCCTCCCTAGCTAAACTCAGAATCGCACAGAAAGAAAATGCAAAAATGTTCCTCACTAAGATAATTATCATAAAAAATCTTTTATCCCGGCCCCAGCTAAATGCGGAGGCCCCTTATCACGGCAGGAACTTGGAGTGGGCCCTCCAGCGCTTTTGAGGCTCAGTCTGGCAGATTAGCATGTAGATGCCACATAATTGTGTCCCCCTCGGCTCTCTGAAGCCATTAGGCACTGACTTATTTTTCTGTTACATTCCTGCTCGGCCATGAAGAGTTGCTGATAGAACAGAGAGACCGCCAGGTGCACATCTGACACATGCCACGACGGGCAGGCACACCCGGGTCCGGTCCACTTTGGGAGGACACGGGGCTTCTCCAGCTGGGCTTCCCCAGCTTGCGGACCCCAGGGACTCCCAGCAGGTTCAGACGAAAGGAGTTCAGTTTTGAATTACAATTTTTGCGTGCTGCCATCGGGGGCAGGGGCCTTTGCCGGGGAGCAAGGTTCAGGTACACACGGAAGAAACCAAGCCCTGGGTCCCGGGCCCACAGGGGGCAGAGCTGGGGCCGGGCGCGCGGGCCTGCGGCTCTGAGCCCGGGAAGGCTCTTCCCCAGCCGCAGCTTGGTAAAGGCGCCTCCAATCCCCCTCCAAGTGACTCAGAGCAGAGGGAAGCCACTTTCGGATTCATGAGTTCCAGCGACTTTCTATTTTGTTTTTACGCTCAGTGGAGAGGGGAAAGATTTCTCTTTCGGGAAAGCTTCTTGCTCTTGGGAGAAAATAAAGAAAATCATTTCCATTCAAATATGCTTTTCTTTTGAGAAAGGCTCAAAATTTTTAACTCCCCCCCATAAAAAGTCAAGAGGATACAGTGAATTGCATATAAAGCGCACGAGAGGGATTATAATACAATATAACATAACAGGACGCACAGCACGGTCGGCTACAGTAGCATATGATACAATGTAACACAATACAGCCAGAGGAGCACAGTCGCTCTTGGTATTTTTTTAACATGGAATTAGCGTGCTGGGCAGTTGGACCACAAGGGCAGGGCCCAACCTTCCTGGGGCATCTCGCGAGCCCCGAGCGTGGGCGCTTTGTGCCCGCCTTACCTGCGTGAGGGATGCTGGGACACCCGTCCACACCATAGCACAGGGTGACGGCGGGCGGGGGGTAGCGAGGCTCACCCCCAGCTCCATCCTTCACTCTCGCAAACTTGGGTCCGCGGAGGGATGAGGGCGAGGAGGGCGCCTTCCAACCCCCCACCCCACCCCATCTGTTTAACGGCCTCAGGACGTCCTCACGTGCAGTCACCGCGGCAGTCGGGCTCAGTTTTCATTTTAAGTCCAAATTCAGATCAAAACTGAGAAAGTGGAGTTGGTTGGTGGTATGGATGGGTGGGGTTGGCCTTTCTTCTCGTCTTTGTTTTCAAATTTCAACTTCTGTGACTGTTCTCAGTTGGGTCCAGAAAGAGTCAACTACCAACGGGCATTTCGAGCTGACTCACGGCGCCGGGGGTGGTGGGAGGGCCCCAGGAAGGCAGAACAAACCCACAGGGGCAGCTCTGTGGGGTCGAGGCATCCGGCTCCGTTCTGAAATGGTGTTCTCGGTCCTCGGATGGGGAGGAAATCCACATTTCTAAAGACGACGAGGGCCCGTCTTTAGACGGGAATGCCAGGCCGTTCGGAGCGCACACGCCACGTCTGGCGCTGCACTGGGCCCCTCACGGGAAGCTGGGAAGCTGCCACGCGCTTCCCGGGCCCCGCCCGGCGCCTCAGCTCCGGTTACACAGCCCTGCTGCCTGCTCTCTGGGCGTCCCAGCCTCCGTTTACCGGTCGCCAGGCGGGCATAGAGTCTGCCCCTGGGTGCGTGGATGGCGTCTGTGCGCCAACAGCAGGAAGCTCCTAGCCGGGGCCTGCTGTGTGGCGGCCTCAAGGCCTCAGGCGTCCCCACTGCCGGACACGTTCTTTTCCCAGGAGGCGTTTCTCTGGAAGGGTTCACATGCATGAATTCGACTTTGGAGGCAACACTGTGTAGACTAGGCGGGGGGTGGGGGAGGTCTACGTCGTGATGAACGTCGTCTGCAGGCTTAGTGGCCGCTCCCTGGGGACCAGCTGCTGCTTGGGTGGGTTTTGTTTGAGAACCTTCTCTGTCCTTGCGCTCCAGGCAGCCCCAGGCCCCACGGCTCCTGTGCCTCTGGCCCTGGCTGTGCCCGGGTGCCGCTGGCCTCGGTGTTGGCAGACATACCCTCCCTGTGTCCCCCGGCCCAGGGTCTGGGGTCTGCGTGGACTGCCAGGCCTTGCCTCCTTCCCGTCCATTTTGCAGCTCAGCACCTGTCTGGGGCAAGCGCCAGGGGGCAGCCTTGCTGGGAAATGTTTGGGACAGAGATTTCCAAGCCCAGAGGCTCAAACCCATGCTCTCAGCCCCAGACTGCCAGACTCAGTGTGAGCTGCTGTTCCGCATTTGTGTTGAATTCCTCCAAGCAAACACTTCCTCAACAGCAGGCTATCCGTTGTGAGCCGGCCGGGACACCTGGACCTGTACCGGAGCCCACCCGGCCCATCCCTGAGGTCCTTCCCTGGGACCCAGAGAGCTACTCCCTCACACAGATGTGAACAGAAGTCACACTGTGCCTCTGACAGTGTCATCCAAGCCCTGGGGGCCCAGCCAGGGCCAGCCCAGAACCAGCTCCCACAGAGTCTGCCTCATGATGCAGGGGTGGGGGGGGGGCGGGGACCCGGTGGAGATGCCTGGTCTGACCTGACACCGGAGCCCCGCCTCCAGCCTTAGTCTCAGGGAAGCTTCTAGTCATGAGCAGGAGGCCCTCACTCTCCCCAGCTCTCTCCCCTAACCCCCTGCCTGGGCTGCAAAGATCCGCCACCCTCTCCTGGGCACCTGGAAGCTTATGGCGGTCTCTCTGACAGGGGAGGAGGGGGGGACAGCCCCCTTCGGCCTGCCCCCCCATCTCCCTGCCTCCTCGGCTTCGACATCCCTCAGGGTTAGGCCATTTCAGTAAACAGTCTGCCCAAGGTCACCAAGGCTCAGCTTTGCACGTGCGCACGTGCTCACACACACATACACACATTCACACTCAGACACGTTCTCAAACATGCACTCACATGTTCACAGAGACACACACACGCATGAAAATACACAGTAAAATATGCACACACATTCACACAGGGGCACACACACCTGCACACTCACACACATACACGCGTCCACATGTACACATGTGCACACATGCACTCACACTCAACACACATGGCGCGTGGTCAGCCTCACACAAATGTGTGTGCATAGCATGCGCTCCCATGCACATGTGATGCACAAATGCCCGCACGTGTGCACTGAAGCGTACATTCAGGTGTGCAATGTAAGTGTGTGCACTGACACAGTGTGCACACCCATCCTTGCACGCACATGCACATGCATGAACACGTGAACAAGACAAATGTTCACATGTGTAGCCACATACAGAAGCCCACGCACACTCACACAAACAAGTGTGAAGGCACAAATATTCCTACACATTCTCGCAGAGATGCACAGACGTGGACACGGGTATGTTCGAATGCAGACACTCACGCACCCCCTGTGTCACAGCTGCACACCCGTGCTCACACACACACTCACACCCCAGAGTTCCACACCTGCGCCCGAGCACACGTGCATTCCCACGCTCACTACCAGCACACACATGCACACCTTTCCATGCATCTGTGCAAGACCTTCTATGCACGTGTTCTCTCCCCGCCTGGGGCAGGGAGGGGGGCGTCCGCTCGGCAGAGGAGCTGCTGCTGGCCGTCGCCTGGGGTGGGGCCTGGGGATGGGCCCAGAGGTCGTCTCCCCGGGGAAATTTACGGCTTGGAGCTGACTGTTTGGCTTGGCACGGTGGTCAGGATCTTGCCTCGTAAACTTAATAATAGCTGCCCCCCCTTTTAATTTGTTTGACCTTGACGACAGTAATTTATGAGGCGCATTAGGGCTCCGCCGCGTGTTTTCTCCTAATTCATAAACAAAGCGCTCGCCAGCTTCCTTCTCCGCTCCCCGGTGCGGGGCCTTCTCAGACATGGGACCCCGCCCAGACACGGGACCTGGGGCAGCCACGCCAAGGTCCAGGAAGCAGGGACAGGAGGGAAGCAGGAGTGGAACAGCACAGTCCCCCGCCCCCTCCCGCGGGCCGGGGGGCCTGGGTCCCATCTCGTGCTCCCCACCCACCTCCCCTCCTCTCTTCCTAGCAGAGGAGCCCACTTTCCGCTGTGACGCCTGTGACGAGCTCTTCCAGTCCAAGACAGACCTGCGGCGCCACAAGAAGTACGCGTGCGGCTCCGTGGGGGCCCCACTCTATGAGGGCCTGGCCGACGAGCTCAAGCCGGAGGGGCTCGGCGGCGGGGGTGGCGAGCAGGCCCACGAGTGCAAGGACTGCGAGCGGATGTTCCCCAACAAGTACAGGTGCCGCCCCCTCCCCTCCCCCGCCATGCTCCCTCCCCCCAGCCTGCGGTCCCCCCAGGAGCTGCCCCCCAAGACTCACTCAGCCCTGGTGGCACAGAGGGAAAGCTGGGAAAGACAAAGGTCTATACTTGTCCCTCAGCCCTGTCCACACAGACACACGGGGAACTCCAGGGACAGGTGGAGACAGGGTCCCCTCCCGCGTGGCACACCTCAGAGCCAGGAACCTCCAGACTACTCAGCCGGCATCAGGGACCCTGTAGGCCCCGGAGCTACTGGTGGCGGGGCACGGGGGATCCCGGCTCTGGCTGTGAAGGCCAGGCCCCTGGTCCGAGCCCCCACCCCTAGAAGATCCACAAGTGGCTGGCAGAGACATTGCTGGCCCAGCCATTCTGTAGGCAGGGATGTCTCCATGGAGACAGGCTAGGAGGAGAGTGAGAGATGCAGGCCATCCCCGGAATGTGCAGGGTCAAGCCCCGAGGAGACTTCCGAAGTAGGTTCTGAGATCAGCATGGGGGGGTGGCAGCACCCTGCTGCCTGGGGACCTGTGGAGTGACCTGACCCTCTGGACACACAGGACTCCTTCTCACACAGTGTGTAGGAGCTGGCAGGAGCCACCCAAGGGTCCCTGATCCCCCACCCCAGGCACCGGCCTCTGCCCCCCACAGAAGGACCCCAGCTATCCTGGGAGGCTTCACAGACACGGGCACGGTGAGCCGGGCCTACTGTGCTATGTGCACACGGTCAGCCTAGAACAGGCACGAGCTGGTCCTCCCCTGGGAAGTGGGGACCCTGAGGACCCATGGGAACCCGAAGGAAGATGAACCTTCTGGGCTTTGTGGGGAGAGAGCCAGGACGGAGATCCCAGCTCCAGGGAAGTCTGAGGCTTTTCCGAAGTGGGTCCCTTCTCCGACCTCTGAGAATGTCTCTCGGACGGCCTGGCAAGGTCAGAGTAAAACCCCATCCGGTCACTAAGTGGCTCTGGTGTTGCCGGGAACCGGACGCCAATCCCACCGTGGCCTCCCCAGGGGTGGGGAACCCTGCACCCCGAACAGGTGACAGAGAACATGAGCATTTGGGTGAACCCTGGCTGAGGCCCTCTGCGGTAAGCGCAGCTCAAGAGGGTCCATGTTTTCTTTACATAAACACATAAATCACAATTAGCAACAGGGAAAAAGATTCAGTCCGGCAGTGCTCCAGAACCGAGCGCTTCTGATGGGAACGGATGGCTGGGCCCGTAATTAACGGGCCGTGATGTATTGCTGCTTTGCTCCCGGAGAACAGGACGTCCCCCAAGAGGAGGGGGTCGGGAGCTGCTCCTTCATCCAAGTGCAGCCGCCCCTGCCCAGCAGCTGGGCTCTCCCCACCTTAACGGGCCCCAGTGGGAGACCCGCCCGCTCGCCCCCTGCCCGCCTCCCTGGTGTGTACGCAGTGAGGGGGCCAGGGCTGGCCTTGGGTTTCCTGCGCCTCGCCCCCACTCTGGGGCTCAGGGCAATGTCCGCAGCTTCAGCGCCCCTTTTCCGAGGCCCAAGGTCAGCCTCCAGGTTAAGATCATCTTGAAGAGCAGCCAGGCATTGTGAGCTGGGGTCCTGCCTGGCCTCTGGCTGCCTGGAGGAGTGGTCTTGGAGGAGGGCCCGGCTTCTGCCCCCTGTGCCGTGGGACGGCCGTCTCTGGCCCTCTGTCCTACAGGCCCGTCCGGAGAGGAGGTGACCAGACCCACTGCCGGGACTCCTTCTCTTCTCCAAGTGGGCAGGGGGCCGGGGGGCTGCTGGGCAGTGAGGCGGGCGCCCAGTGATTCCTGTCCCCGTCTGCGTGCAGCCTGGAGCAGCACATGGTTGTGCACACAGAGGAGCGGGAGTACAAGTGTGACCAGTGCCCCAAGGCCTTCAACTGGAAGTCCAACCTCATCCGCCACCAGATGTCCCATGACAGCGGCAAGCGCTTCGAATGTGAGAACTGCGTGAAGGTAACCTGTCCTGTACGTGCGGCTCGGCCCGCCCTGCCCCGCGGGCATGCAGGTGAAGTGGGCAGAGCCCGGAAGAGGCCGGAAGCCCTTTGGGTCCTCGGGTTTGCCCAGGAAGGAGGAAGCACCACAGGTCACACAGCTTGGGAGGAGGTCAGGGAGACCAGACGTTGCCTTCTCTGCCGTGTGCTCCTGCCCCCACGTGTGTCCGAGCTCGTCCACCTAAAAACACGTCCTAGGCTCCCGCTTTGATGGCCGCAGCTCCCCTAGGAGTCATCGACGAGACACAGAGTCTGTGGGAGTCTCCGCAGCGCCCCTGAGGTCAAGGGGCGGGGCTCACCCTGACAGCAGAGACCCGTCCTGGCCAGGCTCAGAGCAGCAGTGAGAGCCCCACCCAGCGGCCAGAACTGGGCCAACAGGGGAGTGAGCCCTGACCTCTGTCCCCGCAGGTGTTCACCGACCCCAGCAACCTGCAGCGCCACATCCGCTCCCAGCACGTGGGAGCCCGAGCTCATGCCTGCCCCGACTGTGGGAAGACGTTCGCCACGTCTTCAGGCCTCAAGCAGCACAAACACATCCACAGCACAGTCAAGCCTTTCATATGTGAGTGGCCCCCACCCCCACCGGCCTCCCGTGCCCCACCGGCCTCCCGTCCCCTCCACGGCCTCCCGTCCCCATGGGCCTCGTCAACAGTTGTCGGAGGTCAGGCGCAGCCGGGGAGTCCCCGGGGCCTCCCCTCTGCTGGACCCCTCCTTGCTCAGAAACCTCTGCCAGGTAGGGCCCAGGGTCCGGATCTCCCCACGCCGGTACCGCCTCTTCCCCACCCTGCTCTGCCACACCTGCTCGCCTTGTCGCCCATCTCGCTCGCTGGGGCCTCATTTTCTCCTCCTGCTCTGCCTGGCTCATCCCCGCCGCTTACCCCCACGGTGGCCAGAGCGGGTGGTGAGAGGTGGGGAAGGACCATTTCAGCCTCCTGGGTCCTGTGGAAGGAGCCCGCAGCCCACCCCACCCTGTTCTGTCTACTCTCCCCTGCACTCACACCCCAGCCTGAGCTCTGGGAGGCATAGGAATCCCAGCGACACCGCTGAGCCCTGCGCATCCCCACAGCAGCCTTCAGGGCACCTGTGAACCCCCTGCACAGTCCGGGCAGCAGGCGCCAGCTGTGAACGCCCCGTGGCCACCATGTGACCGTGTGGTCACCCTGTGACCACCTCCATACAGCACAGGAGACAAGCTAAGCCGTACGCGCAGTCACGGCGCACGGGCCCCGCCTGTCAGCCCGGAGGCGGTGCTGCAAGGTTCGGAGGTTCTCCGAGCGCCCGGGTCGGCCCGGGGGTCCTGGCCCCGTGAGCACGGCGGGAGCCAGGACGGCTTGTCAAAGGAGCGGCACTCCAGCAGAAACCTGGAGGAAAGGCAGACGGGGGCCGAGGGGGCACCTGCGGGACTGGGTGCTTCAGGCAGGGATGGAACAGAGGGAGCTTGAGGCCGGCATGTTTGGGGGAATACGTGAGGGGGACAGTAGAAGAGTGGACAGAGGTGACAGGGACCCGGGCTTGGGGGCCATGGGAGCCAGCACGGGGGCATGAACCTTATTCTCGGTGGGTCTGGAAGCCACAGAAGAGTCTTTTCTACCCGGCAGCTGAAGTCATACGAGATTGCACTAAGCCGTAATTTCATATGATTTGCAGGGTCATCCTCCCCACGAGGTCACCCAGGGTCATCCTCCCCACGAGGTCACCCAGGGTCATCTTCCCCACGAGGTCACTCAGGGTCACCATCCATTCGAGGTCATTCAGGGTCATCCTCCTTATGAGGTCGCGTGGGGTCACCGCCCACACGAGGTCACACAGGGTCGTCATCCACATGAGGTCACGTGGGGTCATTGTCCACAGGAGGTCATGCAGGGTCACCATCTCCATGAGGTCACACAGGGTCACCGTCCCCACAAGGTCACATGGGTCACCATCCCCACGAGGTCGCACAGGGGCACCGTCCACATGAAGTCACGTAAGGTCACCATCCCCGCAAGGTCGCACAGGGTTACCGTCCACACGAGGTCACGCGGGTCACCGTCCCCAGGTCACGCGGGGCCATCACACGAATTCTGCTGAGTCATCACCTTCCGGGCGCTTGTGCGGGTTGGTCACCTGGGTCGTGGGGGGTCGTCACACACCGTCTCACAGCAGACTTCAGAAATCCGACAGAGGAGGGGCTGCACCATCTCCACCTGATGGAGAAGGAGACTGAGGTCATAGACACTAAGTGACCAGGGGCTCATGCCACGCTGCAGAGCAGGGACTGTAGCCCGGCCCCGGCCCCAGGGCCTGGATGAGGGGCTGGGACCCCTCGGACCCCATGGCATTAATGGGCACTTGGGGCTGGGCTTGGGGTGGTCTCCCGCTGCCATTCAGCAGTAGGACGCCTGCCGTAGAGAACACATGCCGACTGGCCGGTCCGGCCTTTGTTGCATGGCTGGCCGTGCCCTCCTCCTACCCACTGTCTCCAGCCCAAGCTTCCAGTGCCCTGCTGGAGATGACCCAGACACCAGTGTTACTGGGTCACCAGCCCTGTCGCCAGTCAGCAGCAGGTTCTAGAGGGAGAGGGTGAGCAGTGGTGCCACAGGGCCTGGTCCCTGGGGGAGGGCGTCAGGAAGCGGCGACCTGGCTAGGGGTGGGAGCTGGGGGCTGTGATGGGGACCAGAGATGTGTGTCCCGCTTTCTGTGCATGAGGGTCCCAGGAAGTCCCACTGTGGGGCCTCAGGTGGCAGCCTGGGGTTTTGAAGTGAGCTCAGGGGCAGGAATTGCACAAGCAGGTTCAACGGTCACTGCCTTGCTGGGCACCTAGACACAAAGTCCTCTGGTCTCCTTGGAGTGAGGTCTCCTGAAGGCCCAGGAACCACACGGTGCTCTGCCAGGCCTGGAGCCCACGGTTTCCACGGCCTGCACAGACGCGGCACGTGGACGAGCAGAGCACAGGGGCACAGCCCCGCCCCGGCCGTGTGGCACACTCACCAGGGTGTCTCAGCTTTTGGCTAATCTGTTAAGCTACAGAGAAAACCCCAGGCGTGGCCAGGTGGCCTGCAGGACATGTCGTTCGGATAGGGTGGCACAGATTTCAGAAAGTGGGCATGTGAGATGGGGTAGGCACGGCCTGCAGGCCACGGCCGAGCGAGCTTTGGGCCACGGTCAAGGGCCATGCCGGGCTCGGGAAAACCGCTCTGCACACCCATGCGCGGCCCCTTGCAGGGCAAACGGGCGGCGCAGGGGGCCCATGGTGACACCGTCACTAGTGCGCACAGGCGGCAGCCCCCTCAGGTCTGCACTGCGACCCAGCTAGAAGCCTGAGCCCGCCCCTCACTGAGCGCACGGCCGAGGTCGCGCTCCCTCCCAACGGCGCCTCTCGCACTGGGGGCTGGGTGTGCGCGGGGGCACGCGGGAGGCACGTGGTTGGTCAGTGACCTTGTGGGCTCGCCCCATAGAAGGACATGCTCTAGAGTGAGTGTGAGCATCCAGCTGCTTGTCCCCCAAGGACAGGAACTGCTGGGAGCGGTGGGTAGGGCCCCTCTGCCAGGTGCTGCCCTTGCGTCCAGGGCCTGTGGGCTGGCTGCCCAGGCTTTTGTAGGCCCCTGTGGGCAGCCAACATCTCTCTGCCATCTATGAGCCAGCTGCTGGTGTTCCGGGTCCGGGACCTGCCTCTCTGGGGACCTCTGTCCCTCTGTAGCACTTCTGCCAGATCGCTCCATCCTGTGAGCAAAGGGCTGGGCCCTGAGGGTCCCAGGCTCCCCACCACAAGGCATGGTGCTGGCCCAGGGGGCCTTCTGGGACATTTTCCAAGCTCAGGTTGGCTGCAGCCATGAACCAAGCCCTGGCGAGTGGGGCCAGGGGTGCAGTGAGGGGTTACGTGTTTGGCGAGCGAGGCCTGAGCCGAGGAAGGGCCTGGCTGCCCCGAGACCCGATGGGCAACTGAGTCTATTTCTAGACCGGCCGTGGAGCCCAGTTCCTCTGGGTCAGCCACCTCCCGAAGAGGGCAGGTCTGATTTGAGGAGGCCACACGTGTCCCCCGCAGCCTTGAGAACGTCCCACCACATGGACGACGGGGAGGCAGGGCCCTATACATACATAGATGCCGCGCCAAAAGACGTGGGTAACGTGGGGTCGGGGCGCCGGCGCGAAGAGTAGGACAGTGGACAGTCGAGACTGGTGATGGACGAGAGACAGGAGCGAGCCACCGTTCCTACGGGCTGCACTTAGGAAGCTAGTTGTCCTGTGGAGAGATGCATGCACGTGTGTGAGCGTGAGTCTGCGTGCATGTGTTCCTCCCTTTCTGGTTAGAAAAACAAGAGGAGAAGGAAAGAAAAGCTGGTGATTCACTGACAACCTTGAACTCGCCGGCCACAGGGGACACGGCCAGGCGGGGGCCCCGGGGCCCCTGGGGCCTGGTGTTCAGCTCTGGCTGGCACTGCCCACCCCCTCCCATCAAGGGCAGAGGCCGGTGCCCATCAGCCTGAGCCTGGCTCACTTCTGCATCCCAATCTGGGGGGGCTGCACTTCCCTTAAACACGGAGCCAGCCCCTCTCTGCATGGCCCTGCCTGCCCTCCCCCCGCCCCCAGCTTCTAGCCAGGCCCAAACAGTAAGCAGTGCCCACCACCAGGAGCCGTGCTCCCAAGCCTAGGCACTAAGAATCCCCGAGCGAGCCGGTCACCCCTGAGGCCCCTCCCCCAGGACAGAAAGCCGGAGAGTTCTGGCAGTTGGTGTTTCCTCTCCCCGCACTGGGACCGCGCCACAGAGGGGGTCAGGGAGTGGCAGGGAGCTCTGGGAGACCTGGAGCAGGTGCACACATGGCTGCACACCGTGGCTCCATCCACCTGGGCTGCGGCTTCAGAAGACCTGGGCCCCCGCGTTACAAACACTCCTGGGAAGAATGGCACAAAGAGCAGGTGTGCCCGGTTTCTGGTGCGGAAGGTTGAGGAACCTGAGATCTGTCCAAGTGGGAGGGCGCGAGCGAGGCCGGCCCTGGGGGGTGCACACGCACGCACGCACGTGTGCAGACGTGCACACCTACACCCATGAGTCCACAGGTACGTGCACGCACGCAGACGCCTGTGTGCACACCCACACATACATGCACACGTATGCCCACCATGCATGTACACACATGCGCATACCCCCCACATGCACACCGGCTTACACAATACCGTGTGCCATGTGTGCACACACATACACGCCTGTGCACACATACACATGCTCCGGATCGCGGGGCCCGCAGCGCCCAGCCCCCCTCCCCCCGCAAGTTGTCCCGGTAATTTCATACCGTGTTTGTGTTTGCTTCCTGCTGATGCTTTAGGTGAGGTCTGCCACAAGTCCTACACCCAGTTCTCCAACCTGTGCCGGCACAAGCGGATGCACGCCGACTGCCGCACGCAGATCAGGTGCAAGGACTGTGGACAGATGTTCAGCACCACCTCCTCCCTCAACAAACACCGGCGCTTCTGCGAGGGCAAGAACCACTACACGCCCGGCGGCGTCTTTGCCCCGGGCCTGCCCTTGAACCCCAGCCCCATGATGGACAAGGCGAAGCCCCCCCCCAGCCTCAACCACACCAGCCTGGGCTTCAGCGAGTACTTCCCGTCCAGGCCGCACCCAGGCAGCCTGCCCTTCTCGGCAGCGCCCCCCGCCTTCCCCGCCCTCGCTCCGGGCTTCCCGGGCATCTTCCCCCCGTCCCTGTACCCCCGACCACCGTTGCTACCTCCCACACCACTGCTCAAGAGCCCTTTGAACCACACCCAGGACGCCAAGCTCCCCAGCCCCCTGGGGAACCCGGCGCTGCCCCTCGTCTCCGCCGTCGGCAACAGCGGCCAGGGCGCCACGGCCGCCACGGGACCCGAGGACAAGCTCGAGCATCACCTAGAGGACTCCTACGCTGAGAAGCTCAAGGCGAGAGGCAGCGACATGTCGGACGGCAGTGACTTTGAGGACGTCAACACCACGACAGGGACCGACCTGGACACAACCACAGGCACGGGCTCGGACCTGGACAGTGACGTGGATAGCGACCGGGATAAGGCCAAGGACAAGAGCAAGGCGGCAGAGGGCAAGCCCGAGTGCGGGGGCGGCGCGGCGCCCCCGGGGGCCCCGAACAGCGTGGGCGAGGTGCCCGTCTTCTACTCCCAGCACGCCTTCTTCCCGCCGCCCGACGAGCAGCTGCTGGCGGCCCCCGGCGCCGCCGGCGACTCCATCAAGGCCATCGCCTCCATCGCGGAGAAGTACTTCGGCCCCGGCTTCGTGGGCGTGCAGGAGAAGAAGCTGGGCTCGCTGCCCTACCACTCCGTCTTTCCCTTCCAGTTCCTGCCCAACTTCCCCCCGGCCCTCTGCCCCTTCGCAGACCGCTCCCTTGCCCACAACTTGCTGGTCAAGGCCGAGCCGAGGTCACCCCGGGACGCCCTCAAGGTGGGTGGCCCCAGTGCCGAGTCCCCCTTCGACCTCACCACCAAACCAAAAGAGGCCAAGCCTGCACTGCCCTTGCCCAAGGCGCCCCCAGCCCCAGCGTCCGGGGAGGAGCAGCCGCTGGACCTAAGCATCGGCAGCCGCGTCCGAGCCAGCCAGAACGGAGGGGGACGAGAGCCGCGCAAGAACCACATCTACGGGGAGCGCAAGCTGGGGGCCGGGGAGGGGCTGCCCAGGGCGTGCCCGGCGCAGCTGCCCCAGCAGCCAGCCCTGCACTACGCCAAGCCGTCGCCCTTTTTCATGGACCCCATCTACAGGTATTAACACGCCCCGCCTTCACCTGCTCTCCCCAGGGCCCCGAGCAGGCCAGGCAGCAGGGCTGACAGCTGCTGGGCCTCCCAGCCTCCCCTCCGACCCCACCTGGGTCCCCCCTGTCTACAGCCGTCTTCTCCCAAACTTTCCTCTGTTCCCAGCGCCTGCACTTCCCCAAGGCCACCCTGGGGGGCCCCACCAGCCCCTGGAGCCACGGAGGGGGTTTCCGGTGGCCCAGCAGAGAACAGAGCCTCCAGGGGGGAGGACAGGAAGGAGGTGGGGGCCCTGGAGGGTTTGCAAATGATCAGCTGCACCACTTTGGTAGCCCTCCCAGGAAGGGGCCAACTGAATCCCTCCCCTCCCCCATCTCTGGGCCGGCTTAGGTCAGGTGGGTTTATTGGGTGGGAGGGGTCTTGCCTCCCCATCACGCAGGTCCTACGGGTGCTGTGCTGAGCCTTGAGGAGAGACGGCTGTGCCCATGGTGGGCCTTGGGAGGGAGGCCTGGTGGGGCGGGAACCATGCCCCGCTGGGACAGGGGCCTGCGTGGACACCCCGTGGTCAGGGAGCACGGGAGCACGAGGCCTGCGTTCCCAAGGGGCCAGCAGCAGCCTGGTGGTGGGTGGGGAGCCCAGATCCACGAAGGTGCACGTGGGACAGACAGCCGCTGGATGCAGGGCGGGGGGAGAAGAGGCCAGACCAGGTCCTGCCCACTGCGCTCAGCAGTGGGTCTAGGGTCCATGGGCTGAGGAGGCGATGCCTGGGCCCCAGCTTTGCCCGTAGACACCTGCAAGATATCCGAGTGCAGGGTCACCCCACATCGTCTCCCTGCACCCCACGCCCATCAAGATAAACAAGAATGGGCGGCGTTTGAAGGGCTCTCCCCAGGCAAAGCTGTGGGTGACCCCATCTGCCTGGAAGCAGGCTGGCCCCTGGGGCTAGGGGTGGGGGCCCTCCCCTACTCCCGAGGGACTCCCGGGAAACCCCGTACCGTGCCCACAGCCCAGCCCCCAGATCCCGTTCCCCTTCACACACATAACCCACCATCCATCCCCCGGGTTGAGGGAACCCCAACACCGCCAGGCTTCAGAGCAAGATGCCCGCCAAGCCAGCCTCCCGCACAACCAACACTGCCTCTCCAGGAGAGGACTCCTTCCAGCCTCCCCTCTCCCGGGGGTTCCCGCGGGGCTCCTCCCGGGGGGCTGTGCCGTCTTCTTGCAGCTCACGCTCCTCTCCTAGTGCCCCACTCCACTCCATCCCCCCACACACACTCAGTCCTGCTCTTCCTCTGTCCCAGCCGGGCCCTGATGGGAGGCCGTGTTAGAGCGAGGCCCTCGCGGACCAAAGGGAGCGGCTGGTGTAGGGCGGGCTCAGAGTGGCCGTGTCTGCGTGCGGGGACGTGGCCGGTGTCCCCAGACAGCGCTTTGTGACTCTGCCACCGTGAGGAGACTGAGGCTGGCGTTGCCGGGAGGCAGAGCGAGGAGGGACCTCAGGACCCGCCCCGGCCACTTTCTCCCCTTGCTCTGTGATGTGCAGAGTTGTCGCCAGCATTTGGAAAACATTCTAGAATCATCCTCTCCAGCTGCCCCTGCGAGGGTTTAGGTAGACCCTACCTGGCCACCACAGGGAGGCCCCGGCGACCCCCTGGGCTGACAGCTGGGGTTGTTGGGGGAGTCTGGGGAGACTTGCGGGGGTCCAGGACCGGGCGTGGTGGGGGAGCACGTGTAGCTTGCAGAGCCAGCCATCAGGCAGGGGCAGGCTCGGAGGCCTGGAGCTGGCAGGTGGGATGCGTCAGGTGAGACACAGTAATCGGGGGCCACAGAAGCAGGGGCCCCCGCCCCGTGACTGGGGGGCTCAGGGGGCCCCGTCCCTGTGCAGCCCCAGGCGGCTCAGTGAGGTACGTAACCCTCGGTGGTGTTGTCCAGCAGGGTGGAGAAGCGGAAGGTGACGGACCCCGTGGGAGTCCTGAAGGAGAAGTACCTTCGGCCATCCCCCTTGCTCTTCCACCCCCAGGTAAGGCCCCGGGGCGCCAAGCCTGCTGGGAGGGCGCGTCTTGGGACCCCAATGCTGGGGCCTTCCAGTCGGGCCACCCAGGCTGGCAGGTCTCTGCAGGGAGCTGGCCCTGAGCCCCCATCCAGGCGGACCTCAGCTTCCCTGCCTGCCAGAGGCCCACGGGGATTCTCTCCCACAGCCCTTACGGGTCACCACGAGGCTGAAGAGGGTGGGAAGGGCCAGGACATGTGGTGCTCTGTGGGGCAGCCCATGGGTCCCTTGGAGGCGGCCCAAGACCCAGACCTTGGGGGTGCTCACCGACCACAGCGCAGGCTCCCAGAGGGGCGGTGAGCGCCAGCAAGGCAGTGGACTAAAGCTCAGATGCGGGAGTCCAAAACCTTGGAACGTAGGGGACAGACACAAGAGGCATAGGTGTGAGCAAGACGCTTACAAAGGACCGGAGCGCAGGGATCTGGGCACAGCAGGCAAGGGAGGGAGCACAGGGGATAGGGAATAGGACAGAAGCACATGGTTGGCCCCAAGGACAAAGGGTCCCAGGAGGTGGTGGGCAGGAGGGTCCCCCTCCCCCACGGCTGCGGGGTGGGCAGGGCTGACCACTAAGACTAAAGTTGGGGCTCTGGGAAAGAGAACCCCCAAGTCTGGGCAGTGGCCACACACCCCACCTATAGGCAACCG
Organism: Mellivora capensis; assembly: GCA_004024625.1. Taxonomy (NCBI): domain Eukaryota; kingdom Metazoa; phylum Chordata; class Mammalia; order Carnivora; family Mustelidae; genus Mellivora; species Mellivora capensis. Next base: position 316,001 of record PISX010000272.1, read on the forward strand.
TGTCCAGCCCCCGGCCTTGTCCCCACAGGGCGTAGGCACTGAGATGCCGTAGACACAGGGATGGGCAGCAGAGCCGGGCAGAGGCTCCCTGGTCCTGCCTGAGGGCCCAGCTGTGCCCCCTCCTCGGGACCCCGCCTCCTCCCCAGAGCCACAGTCTTCCCCACCCCACTTGGGGATCCTGGGAGCCGAACTGTGGGATGCCCTGAGCCAGACTCCGGACCAGGCCATTGTTCTCAGTGTTTCCCACCTCGGACACACATCCCCAGGTTGTGAAACCTGCCCCTGCCTGGGTTCACAGCTAAACTTAGTGCCTCCCATTGTTTCGCTGGGGCCGTGGGCTTTGCTTAATAACTTCCCCCGATTTTCCTTGGGTCAGGCTGGAAAAAGCTGACAAGGCCACCAGGCGCATCCTGTGTTTGTGTTTGTGCGGGAGCCGGGCCGGGAGTACCGGGGATATCAGCTGGGGCAGAGCAGGCTGGGCGGCCGGACCTGGGCGGCCTCAGGGGGACCCACCCAGGCCTAAGGAGGGGAGGCCTGGCAGGGGGCCGGCGGCCCATTGTCCCTCCTGCCCGCTCCCCCCGGCCCTGATGCCCCTACTGCCTGCCCCTGGGCCTGAGCACAGGGCGGGGGAGGGGAGGAGGACTAGGAGGTCACCCAGTTAGTGGCCTGAGGTCAGCCCGTCATCGGGCACGATGACCGATAGGCTCTACGGAGCACGGGGCCGCTCCTCGTGATGTCAGCGCACGGCGACCAGCAGGTGCCAGGCAGGACTTCGCCGGGCCCTTCGGTTTGAGAGGCCTGACACGTGTGCGCAGCCCCAGGGGACAGGGCGGGCCTGGCCCCTCACCACTTCTGGAGCTCCAGGCAATTTCTGTGTGGAGAGTCCCAGAACCTTTTAAGGCTGTGGCTAAGACTGAGACAGAGCCAGATGGGCAGTGGCGCTGACACCCAGGGTCCCCATCGTTCTGGCCGTGGACGAGCCACCGCCGAGGCGAGAGACAGCTGCCCTCAGCCCATCGGCAGGGATAGGGTGGGCGGCGCAGGGGGGCGGCGTGTGTCTGAGGACAGCACAGGCACGCCCGGGGGGAGACAGCGGAACAGCAGCCCCTGCCCTGTCCTGGTCCCAAACCCCGAGCCCTCAGGGAGAGGCACCGTCTGGGGCTCTGATCACAACTCTGCCCGCCAGGTGGAAATGGCCAGGGCCGCACCCCCCGAGTCCTCCCCAAGCAAGCCCTCGGCGTCTCCAAGGCCCGGAGAGGTGGCTCCTCGGGTCCTTGTCACCACATCCCGCACTGCATCCCGTGGGCCTCCTGCTCTGGCAGTTCAGCTGGCCGCATCTGGCCCTGGGCTGCGGGACCCCTGGAGAACTCTGCCGGCAATCACGGCCCAGACCCGGCCTGCAGGGAGCTGCCTTATTCCAAAACAGACAGAGAGACAGACAGACAGAGAGAGGAGAGAAGACAGAATGTGATTCTGTCCGGGGGTGTCAGGCCAGCAGGATGGTGCTGGGGGTTTCCAAATCTGGGGACGCCACCACGAGGCTGCAGTCTGCCCCCCGCCCCACATGCCCCCAGACGGGCAGAGAGGCGAGCTGGCGAAGGCTGGCGAAGGCTCTCCCGGCCTGGGCCCTGGGCTGACGCGGGGCTTCCAGGAAAGGACAGGGCAGGGCTGGTCGCAGGAAGCGAGAGTGTCCGCCGGGAGGCCGAGAAGCCGCAGAGAGAGCTGGTTGCACCCCCAGCCTGGAGCCCGCACGAGCTTCTGGCCCTGGCCCACCAGGGGACGTGCCTGACCCCAGGGTACCCCGAGGAGGTCTGGGGGGGTGAGGCCAGCCTCCTCAGGGGGACCCACCGTCTCTCCCACTCTCCTGCCGGCAGATGTCCGCCATCGAGACCATGACAGACAAGCTAGAGAGCTTCGCGGCCATGAAGGCGGACTCCGGCACCTCCCTGCAGCCCCTCCCCCACCACCCCTTCAACTTCCGGTCCCCGCCCCCCACGCTCTCGGACCCCATCCTCAGGAAGGGCAAGGAGCGCTACACCTGCAGGTGAGGCAGGCGTGGGGGCTGACGGGCGGCCCTGGCCAGGTGGTCACAGGGGTCACACTGTGGCTGTGAGCTTGGGCTTCCTGGAAGAACCGTGACGGCCACAGCACAGCGTGGTGGCAGTCACCAGTCTGTCCACCGGTGGCGGTCATTCACAGCCCACGTGTGTGTGTGAGCCCGACGTCCCCTGCCCCAGCGGGCTGTGTTCCTGTGAGCACCAGGACACGCAGCCTTAGCCTAGGCAGTCGGAACCCGGAGGGCCTGAGGCCGAGGGGGGCTGGTCCCCGTCTAACCAAGGCCCCGGAGTCAGGTGAAAGCCTGGTATTGGGGAGAGGCGTGCACAGCGTCCGTCCCCAGCTGCATGAGCCAGCCAGCTCAGCCGCCCTCCGGCCGCTCCGGGGCGGGGCACAGCCCCAGCAGGCCAGAGTCGGCGGAGCCCACCTGCCCCCCCAGGTACGGGGCCTCGGGCCTAGACCCCAAGTCGGAGGAACCACATCAGGAAAGCCTACGGGCGCCGGAGCCTAGCAGTGCGATGGCCTCACGCCCCCGCCCCTCCACCCCAGGTACTGTGGCAAGATCTTCCCCCGATCAGCCAACCTCACGAGACACCTGAGGACACACACCGGGGAGCAGCCGTACAGGTAGGAGCCGGCGTCCTTGTGTCACGTGGCTTCTTGGCCCCCCCCCCCCGACCCCACAGCCATCCTGGGCCCTGGGGCATCTAGAGATTAGGCAAGAGGTGCCCAAGTGGGCTTCCTGAAGGTTCTTGCCTGCTCCCAGAGTGGGGTGCGGCTTGCCCACCTGCCGCCGTCGCCTGGGGCAGGGCGTTCAGAGCAGCGCTGGCCAAAGCCAGGGCCCCAGATGGGCTGTTGGGGAAGCCTCACTCCACCCCCTCCCTGCTCAATGCCCCCATAGTGGCCAGTGGGCCAGGGCGGGTGCCTAAGGAAGGGCGGGCAGCGGAAAAGGAGCTCCGTGCAAATTCGGGTCCCAGCCCAGGGCGGGGTGTCCTCAGAGGTTCACTTTTCAGCCCTGGACAAAAGCCGCGTGTCTGCTCCCCTCCTGTCCCCTCCATGCTGGGCTTCTGCCTGCAGAGATGCAGCCGGACGGCAAGTCCGCGTGGGAGCTGTCCGCCTTTCCTGCTCCCAAGCAGGGAGTCCTCCGCTTCCGAGAGGCGGTCAGAGGCTCAGACCATGACTGGCCCAGAGTCAGTGTTCATGGCGGCTCCAACAGCCCCTTCTCCCCCACAAGAAGCAGATTCTGCTCCTTGGTCTGGGGGCCTTTGTCAGGCAGAAGGCTGGGGTGACAGGGACGCTGCCCAGGGAGGGGCCTGAGAGTTGGCATTTTAAGTGAGAGCCCCAGGTGGTGGTGACCAGGGGGCAAATCAGGGAAGGTGCTGGTTTAGATGCCACGACCTCACCCCGGGGTGTGCCTGGTCCGGTGAGCGGCCGTTGCTGGGAAGAAGGAGCTTGGCATGGTTTTAGGTTGGCAGCAGGAGACTCCTACAGTCTGGCCCTACGGAGTCCCCTGCTAGCCCCACACTCAGTGTTCGTCCCCGTCCCTGGGGAGGCTGGCCACGTGGGGACCCCGCCAGAGCTGTGGTCCTATGCCCCCCGGATGTAACAGGCACCCCGACCGCCACAGGGCTGTGCCCTCTACAGATCTGGGCGCCCCCCCACCAGTCCCCGACACACGGGCCCCCCGTCCCCACCCCCGAAAGTGGCTTACAACTCCACAAAGGCTCGCAGAGGAAGGACGGACTTGGTCTGGCCTCCTGCCTGAAATGAGAGCCGCCTTCTGGACAGTGTTGCGTGTGGGAGCCCCCAGAGGGTCGGGCTGTGTTTATAGAAGAATTTAATTACCATTGATTCCTTTTGCTCTCTCCAATCTGTGAGTTTCGGCTTGCGTAACAATAATTGCTTTGAAAGTTTGCGTTGCAAATCCTGACTTTATCTGGCTTGGGGCAGCCCCGAGATGGGGACTGTCGTGCTTGTGACTTCTGCCATCTGGCTCACTTGGGTCATTGGAAGAATTTAAATTGGAAGAAGAAAGTTCGCCCGCCATCTGCCCGTCCGTCCACAGAAACCGGCCATCCCGGGGACAGGCCCCACCAAAGGGGAAAGCCCCCACCCCCGGGGAGGTCGATTCGCTCCGCTCCAGGCCGGCCCCACCTGTGCCGCGCCACGTGCGCCCCTGAGGCCCCTCGCGAGCTGTAGGGTGACAGTCACACCAGACAACGCAGGACACTCTTCCTTTTCCATCCTCACCTGAGATCACCTGACATCGCTCAGAATGTCTTCCAAAGCCCCGATTCCAGGCGAGAAAGACCCTTCCATGTGAGCGACGGTTTGCTTCCTGGAGAGAAGGTCGACTCTCCTGCCAGGCCTGGCGTCCTCGGCTAACGGCTTCTCCAGCTTAGAGATCCTGGCCTCAGGTTGGGAGACAAGGTGCAGTTGAACACACTCATTCCCTAACGCTGTGGCAGGGAGGGCTTGTTACGCTGTGGGCTGGACGGACAGAAAACCGGCCTCGGCGATGAGGGGGCTGCTTCTTGCCTCCTTCCTGGAGGCCACACCCGGGGTCCCTCCAGGACGCTCCTTGGCAGGGCCGTGGCCACTCTCTGGACACGTGCCTTTGCAGGCTGGCCTTTGTGCTCCTGCGGGACGTGAGGTTCTGACTTTGGGGACACACAACTCTCCCTCTGCAGCTCGTTTCCTCCCCGTGACCGAGGCCCCATTCCTCTTCCTCTAGTGGCCCAAACCTGTCCCCCTGCTTTTTTAGCTCTGCTTTTCAGGGCTGGATTTCAAAAATCTCTTTTCTTCCCTTGCCCTGCACTCCCTGGGACAGCTGGTGTGGCCCGGCTGGGTCCCGGGGAGGACGCTGCGCCCTCCCCGCCCCGTGCTGGCCACCCCCCCCTTCGCTGGCTTCCCTGGGGGGGCGGGGGATGCCTCGGTCACTATAAAGTCCTGTCAAGGCCCTCAGCTGCCAGCACGGCCAGCCACTCCCCATCGCAGAGACCACAGTGCCGTGCCGTTTCTCGAAGCGAGGCCATAAATTTCCCCGGCTGCTTGTCAGCGTATTTACAACGCAAATCCCAGCTGCTCTGAGAACTCGGCTCCCGGAAGCCCGGGCTCACTGCTCCACTAAGTCTCAAATGGGCTTCTTGGTCTGGGCCGTTGATTTAGATCAGAACCGGGAGAGGGCCACACTCCCGTCTCTGTGGGAGCAAATTGAACATGTGGCTCCCCCTGCCCCCCTTCAGCCCCATGGAGATTGGAAAGAGAACCTGTTTCTGGTCACAGGAAACAACCCTGTGCAACCTCGTCTTCTACTCAGGCCTCCGATTCGGAGACCGTGCAGCACTGTTGGGTGGAACCTGTCAAAACCCTCCTGGCTTC
>PISX010000273.1:0-247484 GCA_004024625.1 Mellivora capensis
CCCCGTCTGTGCGCCCCCCCCCCGTAAGCTCCGCCTTCCTAGTTCCGAGGGAACTTGTTGATCCTTTTCCTTGTCTTTAGGCCTTTCACGTCGGAGGTGCCCTCGCTGCCGCGGCCCCATGAGGATCTTATTCTGCAGACATGAGAGTTACGAAAGCAATTTTCCGATTGAAAATTCACTGAAAATTTTTGTTCGTAAAGAAGATATTATTTCAGAAAGAAATTAAACCTGACGTTCCAACCCGACGTGGTTAAAACCTTCCGGACTGGCGTCTCCGCCGTCCGCGACCCCGTCCCTCCGGACTCGCCTTGAGAACTGAGCAGCGTCTCACGCTTACCGGGTTCTAACTCGGCCTGGGGTCTGCGGCGGAGAACGCGGGCGCCAGCGTGAGCGCGGCTGCGGTGCGGCTGCGGTACGGACCCCGCACCTCCGCCGGCCCCGCAGCCGTGAAACCCTCCACGGAGCACGCGAAGCCGTGAGAACGCGCAGAAGGCGGCCTGTTTGGTGCAAAAGCAGCTAATGGCGTCGATGACGGCGTCTAAAATGCCTCCGGATGGAGGGGTGGGGAGGGGAGAGCGAGGAAGAGGCGAGGAAGAGGCGTGGTGGCGGCGGGCCTAGGGGATCGGATGGAGCCCAGGCGGGGCATTTCTGCGGCCCGGATTCCTGAATCTGCAGACAGTGAGTATGCATTGCTTGGGGCTGGGGGGAGCTTCACTTGAAAACAAGGAATTCGCTTAAAAAATAGGAACAAATGAAACAACAAAAAACAACCCAGAAACTTCCGTTGCACGAACTGTTGATTTGCCCTACTCCTCCGACCTTGTACATCTCCTTCCTCATTTTCTCTGAAATGTGCTCATGTCCTCATGCGGCGGCCCCCCTGCTCCGTCCCACAGAAGCCACAGGCCCCCGGGAACCATCAAGTCCCAGCACAGGCCCTCGCCCCCCACCCAACTTTGAAGGACTGAACTTGGAATGCAACGAAGTCCATATAGACCCTGTCCTGAGGCCTGGGGGGGGGGGGGGGGGGGGGGGAGCCGCGGGATCTGCGGAAGGGGAGGGAGCTGGGCCGCAGCCCTCGCCCTGGCTTGCCCCCCCTACTCCCCCGCCCCCGTGGCTCCCAAGGTGAAGGCTCTGCTTAGTAGCTTCTCCCAGGCCCCACTCTCCAGTTACTGGGGATGGTTCGCCACTACCGAGGCAGTACCGTTGGAGGTTCAAAGCCTGGACCAGCTGAGGCTCCTAAACCCCTAGGACAGGAACACTAAACATGAACTTGTTCATGCACCTGCTTCCTCCTCCCTGTAGCCCTTCTGTCCGTCACCTGCCTATAGCTTTGCTACAAACTCTGCGAGAGTGAAGAACCAACCAGAAGACAGATGGCTGGCTAAGTGAATTCACTGAATTTCCCCTTCCCGCTGAGGAGATCTATCCCAGCGAGCCCGTTCTGGTGGTTTCTCGGCTACCCGAGATGCACAGGTGTCTGACAGGGTCCCCAAAAGATGTGCATCCCTTAGCAGGAAGGATTTCCCAGTCACGTCCACCGGAAGCACCAACCATCAACTCTCCAGCAGAGCAAAATCAGAGGAGTCACGAGCACACTAGACAGAGGTGGACAGCCAGGAGCGAGCAGAAAGAACAAAGGATGGGAAGTGGCCCTAAGAAAGGCAAGGAAAGTAAGCAAAGAGAACAAAGAGCCGGCATGTCCCGGCTCTCCTCACCACTGCTGTTGAAATTCAGCTACGGTTTTGAAAGTGGAGTGGGAGGGAATTTATATTTATTCCCCCAAATGCCAGATGCATTTTCTGTCTTCTCCCACTTAACCCCACACCACTGCTTCCCAGATGAGGGACCGAGGCCCCCAAACAGCCAAAAGCAATCCAGCAGCCCCGGGAGCCAGGGCTGGGTGTCGGGCCAGAAGCCCACATCCTCCCCCGGGGTCTCCCTGAGCTGCCGCACGCAGGCAAATAGTTCTCATGTCTGTGTGCCATGGGAAGGTGTGCAGAGGAACGAGTGGCGGGGGTCTGTGAGATGATCTCGGGGTCCCTCGGCTTGTTCCCATGGTGTCACTCGTCTCCAATGTTGGCCTTCCCACCGTGGACACCACACACTTGTCTTCATACATGACAAGCTGAGGAACGTGGCCCCAGTTCACCTCCTTTCTAGCAAGCTATCAGCACGCTGAAAAGAAAATTCACGTCTTTCCTAGAAATAGCAATTGGTGACAAGTTTGTTCTTCACTCATCTGAGCAATACTAACTGGGATTTACCCCTGGCCAGCAATGCTGGGCCACACAGCTTCAGGTGTTGCTTTTCCTCAGGCATTTAAATATGGAATTTAATAATGAATTGACTGTGGAAGATCATTTTAAGTGATTAAGGTAAGTGTTGCTCCTATTTTATACTCAGAAATGGCTGGAGAATGGATAGTCAGTATAGGACACGTTCTGCATGTTTCCGTGTAATTCCTTCAATAGACAATATCATAGGTAAAATTCAGCTCCGTGTTAAAGGCCATCAGTCCGTCCAAATTCAGATTCAAAGGTGTAAGAATTCTACTTGCTGGTATCTCTCATCGCTGCTGTTTTGTTTTTCCATGGAGGTAGAAATCTTGGATTTTCCCGGCCTTCCAACACTGGATTTTGGAAACACCCGAGGCTGTCAGTTGTGCTGTGGGTCCATTTGGGAAACACAAGGTCACGGGAGTCTTACTTTATTCCTTGGTGACGAGATGTATTTGAAGGTGTGGAGAGTCCAGCCATGGGCGCTTGTGGGTGTCTTAGCTGGTCCCACCTAAGGAGATGAAGAGGCAGCTCGACGAAATGGTGCCTGGGGACCGGTTGAAGCCCCGAAGCCACGTGAGATGAGGAGACTTGAGCAGTCCCCAACCTGCCCAACAACACCTCATCCACAATGGCAGAAAAGGAAAGCCCATTTTTACAAAGAAAAAGTGGGCAAAGAGCAGCAAGGAGGAAAGGACTAATCAGAAAAGTTCTCTTCTCCTTCTCTTCTGAACACACTGCCTCTTCTCCAGCTTCTCGATAGCTTGTCCTAGATCTGGTGAGCAGTCAGCTCATCACAGCTACGAGGTTGGCTAGACAGGCCTCAGCCCACTATCCACACACAGAAAATATGGATCAGAATCTTCTCCCTGAAACCGCACTCATCAGATAACTATGCTCTTCAAGGGATATTCCTGAGTTCCCACTTTGTTGAAAAGCCCGACTTCCAAGATCCTCCATAATCTATAATCTATAATTCATAATCTAGTTTCACTGGCTTATCATTCTCTTTTTCCAACCAGCTATCAAATTTATCCCGGGCAAGAGGATTTCTTTGATGGGCTTCCCTGGAAATCTCATGTATGACGACAGGATTCCTTTTTTTTTTTTCCATTTTATTTTATTTTATTTCTTTTCAATGTTCCAGAATTCATTGTTTATGCACCACACCCAGTGCTCCATGCAATACGTGCCCTCCTTAATACCCACCACCAGGCTCCCCCCACCCTCCTTCCTTCCAAAACCCTCAGTTTGTTTCTCAGTCTTCACAGTCTCTCATGGTTCATCTCTCCCTCCGATTTCCCCCACTTCACTTCTCCTCTCCAACTCCCCATGTCGTCCATGTTATTTGTTATGCTCCGCAAATAAGTGAAACCATATGATAATTGACTCTCTGCTTGACTTATTTCACTCAGCATAATCTCTTCCAGTCCCATCCATGTTGATACAAAAGTTGGGTATTCGTCCTTTCTGATGGAGGCATAATACTCCATTGTATATATGGACCACATCTTCCTTATCCATTCATCTGTTGAAGGGCACGTCTTGGCTCTTTACACAGTTTGGCTATTCTGGCCATTGCTGCTGTGAACATTGGGGTACAGATGGCCCTTCTTTTCACTACATCTGTATCTTTGGGGCAAATACCCAAAAGTGCAATTGCAGGGTCATAGGGAAGCTCTATTTTTAATTTCTTCAGGAATCTCCACACTGGTTTCCAAAGTGGCTGCACCAACTTGCACTCCCACCAACAGTGTAAGAGAGTTCCCCTTTCTTCATATCTTCTCCAACACATGTTGTTTACTATCTTGTTAATTTTGGTCATTCTAACTGGTGTAAGGTGGTATCTCAATGTGGTTTTGATTTGAATCTCCCTGACAGCTAATGATGATGAACTTTTTTTCATGTGTCTGATAGCCATTTGTATGTCTTCTTTGGAGAAGTGTCTGTTCATGTCTTCTGCCCATTTTTTGACATGATTATCTGTTTTGTGTGGGTTGAGTTTGAGGAGTTCTTTATAGATCTTGAATATCTGCCCTTTGTCTGTAGTGTTATTTGCAAATATCTTCTCCCATTCTGTGGGTTGCCTCTTTGTTTTGTTGACTGTTTCCTTTGCTGTTCAGAAGCTTTTAATCTTGATGAAGTCCCAGAAGTTCATTTTAGCTTTTGTTTCCTTTGCCTTTGGAGACATATCTTAAAAGAAGTTGCTGTGGCCAATGTCAAAGAGGTTACGGTCTATGTTCTCCTCTAGGATTTTGACAGATTCCTGTCTCACATTGAGGTCTTTTATCCATTTTGAGTTTATCTTTGTGTACAGAGGAAGAGAATGGTCGAGTTTCATTCTTCTACATATAGCTGTCCAATTTTCCCAGCACCATTTATTGAAGAGACTGTCTTTTCTCCACTGTATAATTTTCCTGCTTTGTCGAAGATTATTTGGCCATAGAGTTGAGGGTCCATATCTGGGCTCTCTACTCTGTTCTGCTGGTCTATGTGTCTGTTTTTATGCCAGTACCATGCTGTCTTGGTGATCACAGCTTTGTAGTAAAGCTTGAAATCAGGTAATGTGATGCCCTGGTTTTGTTTTTCTTTTTCAACATTTCCTTAGTAATTTGGAGTATCTTCTGGTTCCATACAAATTTTAGGATTATTTGTTCCAGGTCTTGAAAAATGCCAGTGGAATTTTGATCAGGATGGCATTGAAAGTATGGATTGCTCTAGGCAATATAGACATTTTAACAATGTTTATTCTTCTGATCCATGAGCATGGAGTGGTCTTCCATCTTTTTGTGTCTTCTTCAATTTCTTTCATGAGTGTTCTGTAGTTCCTCGAGTACAGATCCTTTACCTCTTTGGCTAGGTTTATTCCCAGGTATCTTATGGTTCTTGGTGCTGAAGTAAATGGAATCGATTCTCTCATTTCCCTTTTTATTTTTTCATTATTAGTGTATAAGAAAGTGACTGATTTCTGTACATTGATTTTGTATCCTGCCACATTACTGAATTGCTGAATGAGTTCTAGTAGTTTGGGGTGGAGTCTTTTGGGTTTTCCATGTAAAGTATTATGTCATCTGTGAAGAGAGAGAGTTTGGCTTCTTCATTGCCAATTTGAATACCTTTTATTTCTTTTTGTTGTTTGATTGCCGTTGCTAGGTCTTCTAGTACTGTGTTGATTGAGAGTGGCGAGAGTGAGCATCCTTGTCATGTTCCTGATCTCAAAAGGAAGGCTGTGAGCTTCTTCCCATTGAGGATGATATTTGCTGTGGGTTTTTCATAGATAGATTTTATGAAGTTGAGGAGTGGGAAAAAAAAAAAAAGAATCCTGTCGGTTCTGTTTGGCTGAATCGTAATATACGTTCCACTAATAAAGCAAAGTGCTTTCTTGTCTGGTCCTCAACCAGTCCCTGTGAGGCTGCTAGAATGGGCACAATGTACTTATTTTGCGATTCGGAGACTGAGTCTCTGCGCTTCTTAGTCTTCTGACCAGTAGGAGAGAGAACTCATGCAGTTGTGCCAGACACAGCAGAGATATGGGAAAGAGGAGGTGAAGGTCCAACTCTCGAAGACATGCCTCCAACCCCTACTGCTACTTTAAACACAAGGAGAACCCAGGAGAGACTATCTAAAAGAGTTTGAGGGGCCCCGGGGTGGCTCGGTCATTTAGGAGTCTGACTCTTGATCTCAGCTCTAGTTTTGATCTGAGGGTCATCAGTTCAAGCCCCACATTGGGCTCCATGCTGGGCATGGAGCCTGCTGGGAAAAAGAGAGAGAGAGAGAGAGAGATTGATGTGAACGCCTCAGGACAATATTTGCCCATCGTCTCCTCCTTGCCCCCATCTGCAGGTATCTATTATTTTGGCTATTCTGTAACCCCTCAAGTTTCTTCTAATAATATTTTAATTTTTTTCTGAATAATAACCCCCTTTTTTTATGTCAATCTATGGAATTCCCAGTAGAGTTGACCTCAATCTCAGACCGCTGGGGTAAAGGAGCTTGTAACTCATTCCTGCCCGATGGGCTCATTGCCTTCCCCTTGGTGATAGCAACAAGTTCATAGGCGGCCATGACCCATGCGGGGCAACTGAGAGTTTCCTGGGGCTGTGGAGAGAGGGGCACCCTCTTTCCTCCGTGGAATTGATTGTTGGTGGAGCCGGTGGCAGTCACTTGTCTGCCACCTCCTGAAGTCTGAAAATGAAGCTGACCCTGGGGAGAGCAGAGCCAAGGGAGGTGAGAACCTGCATCTCAGCACCATGATTCAGGTCTAATTCACCCTAATCCAGCCAGGTCTGAGGTTAGCTTTACGCATCAACTCTTGCCATGTGGGACACAGTCATCTCCCTTTTCTTAATGTAGATCACCTTGTGTTTACAGTCCCTTGCCAATTTTGATACAGATATTTTGGAAGGAAGTAAAGCAATCACCAAAGACAGTCATGCTCATCAAACAGAGACCCCCGGATAATGGCCCAGGGACACCACAGCCAACCCAGCCCATCCCACTCCCAGCCATCAGAAACTGGTCCTGCTGGAGAGTCCCTTACACAAAACTCCCCATGAGATTCTACAGACCCCCGGAATCTGTACCTTTACTAAGCCTCGGTGCACATAATTCATGTTTGGTTCTGAAAGAACATATGATCACCTTAAGATCAAAGTCCCCAAAAATGTTTGTTTGGAAAAAAAACAGAAACCAGAAAGTGGCATCTTAAGAATAAAACGGGAGACAGAATGATAACAACTGAAAAGCCCTGAAGACATCTCCCCGTAGAGAACATTCCAGACTCACTGCAACTCTGGGGAGAACGCTACTGACAGGTGACGCTTCCGGTGCTGCTGTTTGCAGTTCCGTCTCTTGAGCTGCTGCTCAGTGTAGAGCTCTGGGTCGGTTTCAGGCACAGAACAATGAAAGTCGTTGATATATCATGAATGTATATGGATCACTTACAAGGCAATCCTGACTAAGGCTGAAGGCTTTAATTAAATGAGCAATTAGCTTTGGGCATGGGTGTTTATACAAAAAGAAAATAATTTAATTTGGATCATTGTTTGCCCCAGGGACATTAGCCTTCCCTGGGATCTAGAGGTATTGTGTGTTGCCTTAAAGACCCGAGAAATGGCAGGGTCAAGAATGCTACCCACGGGCAAGCAGCCCATGCTTCATGCTTCCTAACTAGAGGAGCCTGTCCGCCCACAGCCCCCTCCCCGCCCCCCGAGCTTCACCCACGTTGACACCTGATGCCCCACCTGCAGCCTCGCCTGCCTCCCCCCTGTGAGATTCCCGGCGGCACCCCCTCCCCAGCCACCTCCCTGCCTCAGAGGCTGGATCCACGCTTAGGGAGGTAAGGGAGAGAACAGTGTGGACTGACACACCGAAAGTAAAGTCGCGTTGGGGGCGAGGGAACACGGGACTCTCCCAAAGATGCCACTGCCCATGTGTCATGGCGACTCATTTCCAGGTTTGCCAGTTCTTAACGCAAAGTCATTAATAGGTGCTTCTTTTCTCCAATCTCTATAGATCAGAGCTTTAGGAAGTCATCATTTTCAAATAAATCTGCATTCTCCCACTCTATGACTTAGAAGGGAGGGTTTTTTAAAAAAAAGCATAGGAGTGAAAACTGCAAAATCGATTTGGACTAGGCTCACTCATGTGTGCTCACATAGTGACCTTTACACTAAAGCTTCCCAGAAAGTAACGGTCTTTGCCCAGCAGAGGCCACAGTGAGCTCTCGTAGGACTCAGGGCTGATGGTGTTATGGTAGCCCTTTAATCCGCCGAATGAATGAAGGAGAAAAAATGAGAATGAGTGGATGGGTAAGTTAGAGGCTCGACGTAGAAAATGGAAGTTCCCAGTACTCTGGGCAACGTGCTCTTAGACAAGTCAGCAATATTTAGTATTTTGCAAATAATACAAACAGAAATATCTAAGAGGGTTTGAGAAAATGTTCCCAAAGAAATGCAAATTAAAACAAAAAAGTATGGGATGCCTGGGTGGCTCCGCTGGCTAAGTGTCTGCCTTCGGCTCAGGTCATGATCTCAGGGTCCTGGGATCCAGCCCCACATGGGGCTCTCAGCTCAGCAGACTCTGCTTCTTTCTCTGCCCCTCCCCCCTGCTCTCTCTTTAAAATAAATAAAATCTTTCTTAAAAAACAACAAACATTTTAAAATAGTAATATTTGTTTACTTATTATCAATCAATATATGATTTTTCCCTTATATTGACAGTCAGCATACAAATTTACCCAAAACTTCTCAAATCAAATATAAATATAATTTGATTGGTTAATCTCACCTCTTGGAATTCATTCTCCAGAACAGCTGTTAAATACAGGAAAGCGTTTGAAGCACGAGAAGGTTCATTACAGATTTACAATAACCATTGAATCTTTTAACATGAGGATTAAGAGGAATGTGTATTAATGTAGAAATATACGCATGAAATAACTTTCAGGTACTGTGTAAGCAGGATTTAGCACGAGCAGAATAAATGTTGAACAAATAAATGCAGACGAAAAACTCCAACGAAATCCAGCGCCGCACAGATAGATGATCGTGTCTGCCTGTCAGGGCAGGAACGTGGCTGGTTTTCCTCCTTTTCTAATGGTCAAATGTCTACGGTACATTTGTATCACTTTCACGGAACTATTTTTAAATTTAGGGTTTAGGGCTTTGCTTGTATGGATGATTCCAAGAGGCGCCCCAATGCCCTCCCTGCCCTCGGGGTCCTCCTGCCTTGGCCATCTTCTGTGTCCCAGATGGGGACAACTAGTTAACACAGAGAACACTGGGTAACTCCTGAATAAATTAAGGACACGCCAGCATCTCCGCTGCTGAGTCCCCAGTCTCCACTCCCGTCAGGCTAACAGGGAATGTCCACGGTTGGCTGCTTCCTTCTCCAGGAATGTCCTCCAACGACGCAACTCAGCACCCCCCGCCTGTCCTTCCAGGTCCCGCTCCGGCGGCCCTGAACACCTGCGTGCCATCTCCCCAGGTCGCCCCCGACCAAAGGAGAGCTCCTCCTTCGTGACTCCAGGGCACGTGGACTTTCAGTCTGTTTTGTCGCTCACTTTGGCCACTTTGTAAGGAACGTTCTTTACTTACCGCTCCCCCCTGTGAGAGGCAGGGACAATTTCCTATTCATGTCCCCACGCATTAGAGCCCGGCACATGACGACATTCAATAGATATTTGTTGGATGGATTAATTAGTTAATTAGATGCTGGCGCAGTTGCTCACTTATTCTCGCCCATCTCAGCAAACACACGACCTACCCACCAGCTCGGGAACGCAACAACGTACACGTGAGAGCAATTGAATGCAATTTTCCTCGGCGTTCTTAACCTTGACAGCTCTTCTAGCCCATGTAATTAAATACTTTCCTTCTTCCAGAGGCCAAAATAGGACCCAGGGTGAAGATTAGTCATGAACACCATAGGCATAAGGGAGCTTTTTCACATTACAGGATGAGATGCGTTATCTGTGTCTGAAGGGAGAGTCCTCCTGCTTCACAGGTGGTTTCCTGGGAGAAGTCTCAGGAGGGAAACCGTCCCGTCTGCTTCATTCCCGGCGCTCTGTGGAGAGAAGGCTCTCCTCCAGTCAGGGCAGGTGGGCTTATCTGGGAGTGAAAACAAACCCAGGCTGCGGCAGCAGACAGGCATTGCTGTGGGGAGAACGGCCGTCCTGCAAGAGGGGCTGGCCGAGTCAAGGGCGAACACCGGGGTTGAGAGCGTGTGACTCTGCCCCCCGCTTCGGCTTCTGGCGCCAGAAACACAGCCCTGCAGGAAGGTCCTGAAGGAGGGACCAGGGGTACCCGGACCCTCAAAACTGTGCAGGGATTCCGGGTCCACAAAGAAAGGGACTCCCTTGACAGGAACCAGAGAAAAGCTCTGTCCAGATCTGAAAAAAATCCCATTGGAAATTCTTTACAATAGATTCCTTGTTGATTCCTTTGTCTACAAAACCGAGTAAAAATGGATTAACTGCTTTTTAACAAAGGACGTTATTCCCCCCTGAAGACCAAAGGCCAGTGGGTGCGTTTCCTGCAGAGATCATAAACCCGGACACTAGCCCTGGTGGTGTTTGGTGAGAGGAAGGAGAGCCCCTGCTCGCCATCCCCGTGTCCCGGCCTTGGAGTTGTTACTGGGGCAGAGGTAGAAGCTCAGAAGGGACCTCTCCTGGGTCTCTAATGCTCAACGGAGACCTTAGGACGCTACATGAGTTCAAATTCTCTCTTCTATGCTCCAGGCTCAGCTGCTGCGGCAGCGTCTCTCTGTCGCTGTGGAGCATGGGACCGTATCCACCGGAAGCCCAACCAGTGAGCCGACCCTACGCCTCCCTGACCTGCCACCCGAGCTCGGCTCGTCCCCGCTTCCCTCTTCCCGTCCTGGGCTCCTTGCCATTGAGTTCAGGCTGCTTTGATTCGTGTTAAGAGGAACTCTATTAACTGACTTGTGAGCTGGTCAAACATACTGTTTTCAGGCAGTTTGGAAAACAAGACGATGGGCTGGCTGGTGTCTGCAAGACCCATGGGACGCTTTCTCCTTCCCAGCCCCTGTCCTCAAACCTTGTCCTTGGGGAGAAAGTGGCTTTAATTGGAAATACAAGGTGGTTGTACAACATGTGAATGTCTGTCTGGATGATTCAAACAGGAAAGTAAAAATTTTTAAATGTATGTTTATTTTTAAAATGCATATTTTATTTTTTTATTTTTTTATTGTGTTATGTTAGTTAAAAATGCATATTTTAAAGCTCACCACAAACTTGGACTCTGCTGCATGAGGAAGCCCCAGGGAGCACGTCAGGATGCTCGTCCCCACGGAGCTCAGCATGGGCACAGGGCCCAGGGCCCATCCCTGGGGTTACTACGGGCAGAGCCTCTTGCTATTCTTTGGCAAAGCTTATTTTTCTCTTGTTTCCTAAAACATAGACAATAAATATGGCAATTCCTGAACAGCGTTTTAGGATATACTTATCATGCTCTTTGACATCCAGCCTTATCCAGAGAGAGAGAGAGAGAGAGGTGTCCACGAAATACTGGCACTTGAAAATGAGAGTAGTCCTTCTGTCTAGGGGCGAGAGAAACTGGGATTAGCCTAAAAGAAGCGTGAGGGAACTTTCTGGAATCATAGTGATAATGTTCTATGATTGGTAACATAGATGTAACCCCAGTTCATGGTACCCATGTTGGAGTATTTGGGGAAGTACAAAAAATATGGAATTAATGGATGGAGATGATAGGTCATAGGTGGATGGTATGAGAGACAGAGGGAGGAACAGAGGAGGCGGACGGGTGGCCGCCCAGCGTCTACTGTCAGAGCCAGAATTCAGGACAAGGGCTGACGGAAGCTCCACGCGGCCCCGCGCCTGAAAACCTCCACGATAAAATGCTGGAAGCCGCGTCCGCCTTCACCACAGCAGATCTGAACATCAACGAGCCTCCTCTTCACACGAAAGCTCCTGTCCGTCACGCCCAAAACAAGAGGCCCTTATTGTCTAGACACAATAGCAAGCACGTTTACAGAGCGTGGGGATGCGCTGGTCTCCAAGAACCTTCCAGGTGAGCGGAACGAGACGGAAGCCCGCGCTTCGTCTCCCTAAAAACCAACGCTGGGGCTTTGCGCTTCCCGCCTGGTCCTGGAGCCTGAAGTCTCAGCCTCTTCCTGGTGCTGAACCCCCTCAGGGGACCGCGCGGGGTTTACTTAACCACTTAGAGAAAAGTCCACTTGGGATCACAGTCCCGGGGTTCCTCCAACAAACCTCATCCCCCTCTGCTTGACTCGCTCCAAGATACGTGCGGAAGGCATTGGCCTCAGGGATGACTGCGATCAGCAGCATCCCACACCCCAGCGGTCCCACCCCGTGCCCCGGGGGTCCCCCATCCCGCACCCCAGGGGTCCTCCCAATCGTGCACGCTTTCCTGTACACTGGCCCACTGAGGCTTCTCCCGGACCAGTCCCCCATCAGATCGCCTCCAGCCCACCTCCCTTCCACCCCATCTTCTCTTATCAACCATCCTGCCTGCAGGAAGACGCGTGCGATGAGTAACTCCAACCCGTCTCCCGCAGGAGCCTCCTTCTCCAGCCTGGTCCCTGAAATGGCTTCCGGCTCATTAAGGATGAGGGAGCTCCATCCAGCTGTCCGGGACCCCGCACTGCCAGCAGGGAGCGAGTAGGCCTGCTCCCCGGGTCCTCCTTCTGCAGAAACAATAACCCTCACCCCCTTTCTTAAAACAGCAGGGATGCTGCCTCTGCCCCCTGCAGTAGCGTCCACATGAACTCAAAGCATTTTGGGGTCGAAACCCAAGAGCTGTCCTGAACGTCTTCGGGTCAGCCCACATTGTCATTGCGTTTATTCTCTTCGTCTCCTCCACGTGGATCTTAACATGAGTATTTGGCTCCACCCAATCTGCCAGGAAAAACAGATGCAAAGTTGGCAAATATTTGAGGGCAATTAGACTAATTCCCGGTAACTCTGGAAGGAGGGAATCAACACCACTTTGCGAAGGGGTGTCAGAAGCGCCAGGGCTGGTCGGGGCTGTCGCTTCACACAGCTCCTCTGGCCGCTCTGGCCCCGGCCAGCCAGGCAGGGAGAGTCCCTGCCCACGAGCTCCGGAAGCCCCCGGATGAATCACTGGGCATGTGTCCGAGGACGCGCGGGCACCCAGCACAGAGGCGCGTCCCAGGACGCCCTGCAGTGGCCATTGGGGGCCTCGGGGCAGCTCTGGTCAGGGAGCCAGGGTCGGGGAGGGCCGTGGGGCAGAGCTGGGGTCCTTAGAGTTCTCGATGGGTGCAGAGGGGGGCAGGGGAAGGCCGGCCCCGCCCAAGTGCCCCAGCTGCTGTGCTGCTGGAAAGCAGGGCCCGCTGGCCTGGATCACACCAGCCAGTTTGGAAAAAGTGGGGTTGAGTCATTTGCCATGAGGCTGTTGGCCCGAATCGCAAGGCTCTGGGCTGCGCTGCGTCTGGAAACAGTGTGAAGCAGGGACACACACACGCCTTGGCCCAGACTCTAAATGTCGCTGAAGGAGGAAAGGAGCTGGAGGGGCCGGGCGGAAAAGGCCTGTGAAGAAAAGGCCGTTTTAGAAGAGGCTGTGTCTTCTAGAGACGCCCCACAGCTCTAGAACGGGACAGACCCTTCCCAGCACAGGAGCCGGGACCCTGCCCAGCGCCGGGCTAACAGTCCACCCGAGGGAGGTCAGGGCACCCCAGGGCACCCGGGCTGCGGGCAGCGCGCAGCCGCCCGACCGCATTTCAGGCACCGTGGCCCCTGGGGGTCCCCCGCACGCAGGGCTGGCAGCAGGCGGTAGGGAGGAGCCCCGCGGTTGCAGGGAGTCTCACCAGCAGGGTGGGGGGGGTGGAGTCTGGACACAGTAAAGGCAACACGGGGAGCACCCACACCAGGTGAAAAAAAGTGCATTTGTTGTCATCAGAAAGGCAGACGGAATTTTGCACTGTTGGGAACAGCGGTCCCAACCCAGCTCTGCTGTTTGCCCCAGAAACACAGGCCTTCCTGCAAAGTCTGCTGCTGGTTTCAGCCAGTGGGATTGCAGGCAGGGGCATGCGGGAGGGACCCGGCAGGGCGGTCCCTGTAAACGTGTTCTCAGCCGGGCCCAGCACACGGCTGTTGCGGGACAGCTTGGCTCCAGCCTGAGTGCCCTGTGGAGGCAGAGGCTGGGTACTGCACAGGCAACTGGACCAGCTCACTGTCCGTGACCGGCCCAGGGTCTCCACCCTGAACATTGGTGTGAGCACGTCGAGACGCAGGGAGCTCCGGGAGCCGGAGGGATGGGATACCCTGTCCTGGGCTAGGGCAGTGGAGACGTCCACACCCCAGCTCCCGGGAGTCACTGGCCAGGTCTCCCAAGGCCCACATCTCAGAAGTGTCTGTTTCTCCTACAGAGGGGATGCTGACCGACCCTCGGCAGCTGCTGGCATGACCCAAACGACAGAGAAAAGACCGTCGCAGCGGAGGCTGAAAGTGACTTCGGTTTCAGTGTCCGCATAAAATAGTCCACTTCCACCCTCTTTCACTGCTGCTGGGAATGCAAGTTGGTGCGGCCACTCTGGAAAACAGTGTGGAGGTTCCTCAAAAAAGCAAAAATAGAGCTTCCCTATGACCCTGCAATTGCGCTACTGGGTATTTACCCCAAAGATACAGATGTGGTGAAAGGAAGGGCCATCTGTACCCCAATGTTTATAGCAGCAATGGCCACGGTTGCCAAACTGTGGAAAGAACCAAGATGCCCTTCAACGGATGAATGGATAAGGAAGATGTGGTCCATATACACTATGGAGTATTATGCCTCCATCAGAAAGGGTGAATACCCAACTTTTGTAGCAACGTGGACGGGACTGGAAGAGATTACGCTGAGTGAAATAAGTCAAGCAGAGAGAGTCAATTATCATATGGTTTCACTTATTTGCGTAGCATAACAAATACCATGGAAGACATGAGGAGAAGGAGAGAGTGAGTCGGGGGAAATCGGAGGGGGAGATGAACCACGAGAGACTGTGGACTCTGAGAGACAAACTGAGGGTTTTGGAGGGGAGAGGGGTGGGGGTAGGGTGAGCCTGGTGGTGGGTATTGTGGAGGGCACGGATTGCATGGAACACTGGTTGTGGTGCATAAACAATGAATCTTAGAACACTGAAAAAATAAAATAAAACAAAAAGAACTAAAATTAAATAAATAAATAAATAAAACAAAATAGTTTATTTCCAGATTCCCCAAATAGGAGTCGGCATCTATGTGTAGCGTAAACCACTACAAGGAAAATGTGCATTGCTGTCCTTTTGCAGAACATTCCATGGAAATTAAATCAGATAAGCCCTCGAGGGGTCTTGGGCCCGGGCTCAGCGGCTGCTGTTGGATATGAAGAGAGTGGAGGATGTGCTCCCAGCCGCCATCGGCGTGAGGGACCTGCAGCCTCTTAGGTCGGTCAGACGTTTTCTCCCTTAAAAAAAAAAAAAAAAAAAAAAAAAATTGGTCAGGGCTGGGACCAAGAGTCAGGGCTGGGCACCGTCAAGTCCCCAGGGCTCAGCTAAAAAGAAGAGGGCGTCACTGAGGAAGAGAAGCTGTGTGAATTCTAGAGAAGTAGAAAAGGTGGTCCAGAAGGATAAAAGAATGAGGGCTTCGTTTCGGTCTTGCAAGCAAAGAGCGAGGGAACCCGTGAACTAAAAACACAAGGCCCCGCATGGTGTCCAAAGGCAGAGGTCCACCTCCGCGGGGAGGTGTGCGTGCCCGCCAGGCAGGGGTACTGGGCCGGAAGGCCACACAGCCGGGAGGAAAACGGGCTTCCAGGGAGAACACCCCCTTCCCTCACCCATGTCACAGGTCCCATCCTGCAAAGTCTAACCTACTTACACCCTCCTTTCTCCCAGGCATGACAGAACATTTGATTTCAGAGCCGAAGCCTGCATTCGCAGTAAGCTCCGACTCCCACGTCCACGCTTCCAAAACAGCTGGAGGTCCCGCGTGGGCAAGAACTATGTGCTCAGAAGTGACAACAGAGGGGCACCTGGGTGGCTCAGTCGTTAGGCGTCTGCCTTCGGCTCGGGTCATGATCCCAGGGTCCTGGGATCGAGCCCCACATCGGGTTCCCTGCTTGGCGGGAAGCCTGCTTCTTCCTCTCCCACTCCCCCTGCTTGTGTTCCCTCTCTCACTGTGGCTTTCTCTGTCAAATAAATAAAATCTTAAAAAAAAAAAAAAGAAGAAGTGGCAATGGGGAGGTCCGGGCTGTCCAGTTCCCTGCACGCCCCGCTGGGCCCCTTCACTACCTAGTTGACATAAAAAAATAATGTTTGTCCATATGTACATCATTCCTGTGAAGGTGCGGCCGAGCAGTTTCCCAAACAATCGCAGTGTGTGCCTGCATGTGCCAACTGGAGTACTGAAGCACCATATCCTTGTTCCCTCCACCATCCATAAAATCTCAGAAGCGTATCATAACCACCGAAGTGTTCTCTGCTATCAGAGTAATTCATTAGGTTATTAGCAGCAAAACAAAGAAGGCCGTTGCCCTACAGAACACGGTCTTGGTGAGTTTCATCAGATGGAGAATCAATAACCAGAAAGGGTCTTTTCTTTACATACGTGCCACAGAGAAGTGGGGCTCCGGGGACATAACTCAAGAATTCCACTCATTTCCCATCCAGAACAGAGAGAACTTTCGGTTTGCTCGAACACACAGGCAGCGTGTGTGTGTGTGTGTGTGTGTGTGTGTGTGATTCTCCTGTCAGTAAGAGTCACTGAAGAATCCGTCCCATGTCTGGAGAGCATTCTACAAAGATAAGTCTGCCATTTTCATGAGCATGCTGTCTGTCCACTTGAAAAGCCCCATGGTCATCCCAGAGGGGATGCTTTCCTAATTGCCATGACAACTTAAGACTAGACAAAGTGATTGTGGCCTGAGACAACTCATCTCAGAAATGTGGGGGCACAGAGGTCCCCGGTGAAGAACGAAGGAGTGTATGACCTCCAGTCCATTCCAAGGCCATTCAACAGATCAACGTAGCTAGGCCATGGTGCCCAGATATTTGACCAAAGATAGATGTGAATGTATTTTTTACATGAAATTAGCGTGTAAATCACTTCAAGGAAAATAGATTTTCCTTCATGATGTGGGTGGGCCTCACCTAATCAGTTGAAAGCTTTAAAAACATAGACGACGCTTTCATGAGGATGAAGAGGGACTTTCGGCCTCAGATAGCCTCCTTGACTTTGCAGGTTGGCAGCTAATCCTGCAGATCTCACACTCGCCGGCCCCCACAATCCCATGAGCCAGGGCCTCAAAATCTCTATCTCTGTCTCCCTCTCCCTCTCTCTCCATGTAGTTGCCAAAAACCTATGACTTCTCCCTCCCTCAGCCTCAGCAGCCATGCCTCTCACCCTCGGGGGTGGATCCCCCTGGAGGGCGTTGGAGGTTCCGGCCACTGTAGGAATGAGACCAGCTTGTCCTGCAGGAGGGCGTGGTTTGGACCCCTTCCCTCATAGCACTGTCCCGTCCTGGCCATCAGCCAACCTCTAGGAGAGGGAGTCTGCCCCCTGAGTCGAGGCAGGCCAGCTCAGCTGCGGGCGACCGGCGTTAGGAGGGCCGGGATCCGAGTTCGTCTCTAGGGGCTCAAAGAAGCGCCGTCTCCAGGGCCAGCCTGTGGCCACGCATCCCCACAGCTGCCACCGCAGAAGCCCATGTGGGGTTTTCTAAGAGGAAGAGGCCAGCACAGACGTCAGGAGGCCCCGTGATGCTTGCTGACCTGACTGAGGGCTGCCCCCAAGCTGGGATGTTTCCGGGGCCTTACTCTCAGCTCTGCGCGTCTTCCCCACACCCCCCCCCCATATTTCTTAGGAGTGCCACTCTGCACACGGGGAAAGCACAGCACAGGGCAGTGAGGCAACGTCCCCAAGTCACAAGCAATTAATGCTGAAACCAGAAGTCCGGGGGCCCCGCTCTCCAGCCCCAGACCTGGAGGAGGTGACATTAGAGACCCACGCAGGTGTGGACAACAGGGCGTGGGAGGAGACTCACAGACACTGCCCGTGCAGAAGGAAGGCAGGAGCCGGTCCCCAGGAATGAGTGTGGTGAAGGAGAAGCAGGAATGCCCTTCGCAGAGCCAGTCGCCGGAACCGGGGACAGAGGAGGCTGCCCTCATGCCGGGCGGACGGCCCACTGCCCTGCTATTAGCTGTGAGACTTGGAGAGAGTTTCCAAACCCCTCGGAGCTTCATCTGAATATCGAGGATAGTAATCGCCACCTCATCTGGCTCCTAGGAGGATGACGTGTGAAAAGAGGGTGGTTCCGGGGAAAGAGGGTACTTGGGATTGTGCCGGGGACAAAAATACAATCCTGGTTGTGACCCACGTGGCACGCAGTCACTGGCAGACACTCGGCACATCTCTTGGTGGAGTCTCAGGGCCACACTAGGGATCCGAGCGGGGTTGGGGCTGGCAAGAGGCGGGGGCGGCCTCCAGGACGGGCAGCTATGGGGTCTGCACCGGAGAGTGAGCGATCGCTCCTGGACAGAGGCTGCGGCCGATGGGTGGTGGGGAGGCACCTATAGGAGGACCACTCTGCAGACAGAACAAATGGGGTGGGGGCGGGGGTGGGGGCAGAGATGCAGGACCTGGGCCTGGTCGAAGCATTCGAACCACTTCCCCGGGATTACAATCCAGCCATGCCTCAGAGCAGAATTTTTGGCTTAATCGTTTGCGTGGTTCTCCGCACCGCCCTAGTAAATCAGCCAGCCATTCCGCTTTGTGCCACAGCAGCAACACGTCGACTTGGCCTGTGAGCTGGTCTATGGGTACAGCAAAGCGCAGCATCTTAGCCAGAGCGTGGGGACGTCCTGCGAGACTCGCACTTGGGTGTTACGCTGGCCCACTGGGCAACTTGCTAACCCCCGTAAATCTTACACACTGCACACGCACGTGGAGAAAACGCCTTAAGAGCCAGGGATGAGGACAAAACAGATTGTCGCCTAGCATGCAGAGGGAACATTGTTTTCAGCCGCCCTCAGTTAAATGCCGGGAAGAAATTTGGGGTTTAAGCGGGGGCCCTCTCCGCCGCACTCGACATTCTCCCCACGTCCCCACTTGTGCAGTTTCAAAACACAAGGAAGTTTTTACCACCAGGAAAATTTTACCCAGCTGTAGTTTAAAGAGAGTCGAAGTGTCTGAGGTAAATGAGGTGGTACAGGGGAATAACTAAGAGATCCTCAAATGAGAATCGCGCCGCCCGTCCCGGCCAGAATGGGGTCTACTGTAATCTCCTGGACGCGCCCCACCACACGCAATGACTCAACAGCTCCCTGACGGCAGCCCCCGAAGGAGGCGGTCTCCCTGCCAGGAAGGCTGCGTAGGAAGTATTAGGTCCGGTCCAGCCAAGGCGAGGACAGGCCTTTCCTCGTTTTTGAGCAAATCGATTTCTTTGTGTCTCTGACACGGTCAGAGGAGCTCAGCCTGAAGCCCTGTCTAGAGCCTGCCTGCGCGTCGAACCCGAGCCCTGAGCGTTCTGCCCCTGGATTTCACCTCCTTCCCCCCAAGACCTCACAAGATGGAGCAGATACCCCCATCCGACCTCTTCTCAACTCACTGAAGACTCCCACACACCAGGTCTCACTTAGACCAGTGAGTCCATGAGACCTGTGGACTGAGGAACCACAGATCGAAACAGAAGTCGTCCACGGCACCCACTCCGAAGGGGGCTTAGCGCCTGCGTGCTCCAAGCAATCTTCAACGTCTTCTTACTCAAGCTGCCGTCTGACTTTTGAGTCATGAATAGCTGGTATGCCTCTTGAATTCTAAAATTTAACACACATGGACCAAATAATCATTATTAAACCCATAAAGGCTCTGACTGCCCGTGAACTGCACGTATCACAACGAAGTTGAATGATGAAGAGAATGGTGTCCGCGAGATTGCCGCCATGTTAAATTTATAAAACGAGAACTATTTGAAAATTAGAGAGTCACTGGCTTGCTCGCGGACTAGTGTCCCAAGGTTTAGACAAAACTTTGGGAGAAGAAATAAGTGTAGTGGGAATAAGGCCTTTGATTGTGTCCATGGTTACGATAACTTTCGCAAGAACTATTCATTTTATTTGTACTTTTTCTAAAATTTACTCTTGAATATAACAGTGACGAGAAAGGCAGTACATCAGCAAACCTAGAAATAAGCAAAGCAATGTGGAAGACAGATGACAGTAACGTTTTTGGAGGAGGGCCGCCTGGGTGGCTCAGTCAGCTGAGCGTCCAACCTTTCATTTCAGCTCAGTCGTGAGTTCATGGGTCGGGAGATTGAGTCCCACGTCAGGCTCTACTCTCTGTGGGGAGTCTGCTTGTAGATTCTCTCCACCCCTCGCCTGCACCCACTTTCTCTCTCTCTCTTCTCTCGCAAATAAATAAATCTTTAAAAAAATTTTTTGTTGGAGGAACATGTCCATGGGTGTTTGGTCCATTTGTTTCGACCTGCACTGTATCAAGTCCACTTCATTGAGCACCTGCTACGTTCCTGGTACACCAGGGCTTAACCTTAACCTTACAAAGTAGATGTTCTGTCTGTCATACAGATGAATTAACTAAGGTTCAGGTAAGCAAAGTAGCTTGCTCTGTCCCAGTCACTAAGAGGCAGAGCCTTCATGTGAAGATAATTCCACTGTGTTTCGCTCTAAAAATACCTGCATGCATGGGTAAGTAAGAGCTGATCTGATATTCCTCAGGATCGCATTCCATAGGATGGTTCTGCTTATGGACATTGTCAGTAAGCCTGTCTGTGGTCCTCGGAGAAAAGGAGTAAATTAGTAATGGTGATATAAATATGTAAATCATTCGAATATTCTTTTTTTTATTTGAGGGGGGAGGACAGAGGGAGAGGGTGAGAATCTCATGCAGACTCCCCAGTGAGCATGGAGCCTGATGCAGGGCTCAGTCCCAGGACCCCAAGATCATCACCTAAGCTGAAAACAAGAATCTGACACTTAACCGACTGAACCACCCAGGTGCTCTCAAATATCCTATCGTGAATTTGACCCTATAAAAAGTGGAGCAAATTCACAGCTCCTTTTTCTGTGGTTCTTTTTTTCCTCCTATTAGTCAGATGAGAATGAGTGGTAGGACAAGGGAGGAGGACCCGCAGGAGCTAGTCAACTTTAAGAGACACAACATGACAAGCTTACTGTCCTAGAGAGCCACGACCACAGAGACAGTGCCTGGAGATACCATGGGGACTCCCTGTTTGTTGTCAGGAAGTCGCATCTGTGTGGTTCCCAGTATCTTCCTTTTTTACTCAACAAGCATTATAAGAAGTCAGAGGCACAGGAATGTGGGTCTTTCCAAACAGGAGACCAAATAAGGTGAACACGGCCTGGTTGCTAAGAATCGTTCCAATGACATGCCCTGAACTTCTAACAAAAAGTCCGAGAGCTCAAAAGATGGCATCGACTTGTATCACATTAATTTAAATCATTTGATGATGCTAACAACTAGTTAAGAAATCATCCCAGTTAGATGTGGTAGAGGAATTAAGAATTGAATGATTTTAGCTGATCATTAAAATGCCTTTTCAGATACACGAAAAGAACAGTTTAATTTCTTGTTATTTCTATTTCCTATGAGTAAGTACGTTGAGTTACAGGACCTGCCTTTTCCACTTCATAACTAACAAGGAATGCCACTTCAGAGAGTAAAAACGGAATGATGAGGGCCTCGTGAGAAACCCCAGAACAGCCTGCTCCACAGCTAATACGATTCGGGAAAGAGTAAGTGCGTAACGGGTGACACAGGACACAAGCGCACTTTTTCCTTTCAGAAGCAGTGGGTGGAAAGTTTCAGTGAAAAATTACCAGGGTTATATCATACTGTAACATTTTGTTCTAAGCAGTCTGTTTTCAAAGCATATTTCTAGTCCAAGGTTCATTGCTCATGGAATTTCAGACTGATTTGTAGCTTTTCTTTATGCCCGAAACACGGGTAATATTTTGAATTTTTAAAATGCGTTTCATTCCTCCATTCTTAGAGGAGGCATCGCGTCAGGGTCTCTGGCGCACTCAGTTAATGATTCATAATAAAACCCCATTATCACTCAGGGTTGTCTATGTTCAACTTCATAAACAACCGATAGAAATCTTAGTTGGTAGAAAATCCAGGGCTGGATTTAGTCCTGTATAAATCTCTAATAAAGGAAGAAGTCACCAGCCCTGGCCCTCAGATGAGGAAATAAAGCTCCCGAAATCCCAAGAAGGTGTACATGCTACCAGATAGAAGCCATCCATCAACATGGGCTAATTGGGAATTTCTCCACGGCGCCATGAGAGTCTGTGTTTCAGTCTCTCCTCTGGAGCCATAGATCAAACAGCTACTTGCCAGTCATTTCCATTGTTAAGTTACTGTGTTTTCTCTCCGCTGTATTATTTATACGTCAGCCCTGTCCCGGCGTGGCCTCTGAGGACTTCTGGAATTGGAGTGTTGCTCAGAGCGATCAGGCTTGAGATGAAGGGAGCTAGACCTCCTTCTTAGTTCGGACGCCTCTGCCCATCACTCATCCTCTGCTTCTGTCACCAGCATAAGCTCTTGTGTGGCTATGATTGTCCCAAGTTCAAGAGAACATGCCTTGGTTCCAATTAGAGGTCTTGACTCCCCCAACGTCCTGGTGACTGTGTGACTAGGCCATTGTTCTATGGACGTATCACGCTCGTGAAGAAAGAAAAGAATAAAGACATTTCTAACGCGGATGATAGAGGCTCAGACGCGGTATCACTTTATCAGTCAGTCCACAGTCAGAGCGGGGAAAATCAGCTTATGGGTTACTAAAGAGAACGTGGGTCGGTTCTTTTTTGATCTTAAAAACCTGAAGCTACATTGTCTTACGAACGTGGGACATTTTAAAGCTAAATTTGGCAGTTTTTATAATACAGCTACAACAGAGGTTGAGCCATGAAAGTCACATGATGACGAGAGGCCCACAGGGCGATCGCTCCGAGGAAGCAGGAATATCGGAAAGAGGTTTCCAGCCCTCCGAAATCTACATCATGGAGTCCGAAAGCACCATGTTCTACTCTTAGTGGACGGAACCTCCCTGGTGATAGTCACTGGCCCTCACCACTCAGGAAACAACGGGAAGTCCGTCAAGTAGTAAATTCCATAATACTTAGGAATTCAGTTTTGTTCATCTCCATGTGCTGCAAGGGGCTTCTCCCCACTTGAGTTGTGGGAATGAAAGGCAGAAGCTGCCACCAGAGGACCGGCACCAGCCTGCTGCGTGATGTGCCCGTTAGAAGAGGGCCAGGTTCATGGAGGGATTCAAAAAATTTTTCCCGACATGATTTCTGGAATTTTCAGACCTATTAATCTCCTGCTTTGAAAAGCACCCATTTATTTCAATGTTTTCCTAACCCTTTTGCTCCTGTCCCTTCAGAATGCTGAACTACCTTGATTTATTGTGTTCATCCATCAGAAGAATAGCAACAGAACGCTCCTTCAGCTTTTGCTCAGAGGCCAAAGACGTCACATCACAAAGATGGGGGCTCGAGCTGCCCCCCTGACACGGGGAGCACCTGTCTATAAGGCATGGTTTAAAGGTGCTGCTGCACACCCCACAGTCCTCACAGAAGTGGTTTTTTTTTTTAATTTATTTATTTATTTGACAGAGAGAGGGATCACAAGTAGGCAGAGAGGCAGGCAGAGAGAGAGGGGGAGGCAGGCTCCCTGCTGAGCAGAGAGTCCGATGTGGGGCTCAATCCCAGGACCCTGAGATTATGACCTGAGCCGAAGGCAGAGGCTTAACCCACTGAGCCATCCAGGCGCCCCCTCACAGAAGCATTTTTAGGAGCCTCAGAGTAGCCGATAAGTGACAGGAAGCGTGCTCAGCTCCAAACAAGGCCTGGGCCTTCCAAGTCACCCAAGAACATTTTCAACAACAGCAACAACCAAATTGCTCAACAAGGCTGCAGGCAGGAGGCAGGAGGCAGGAGGCGTTGTGAAACCGACTCACTGGGAACCCAAATAGGACCATCAAAGAGGAGAGTCTCGTCCAAGCTTCTGAGAGAATGAAAGAGGTGCTTCCTCTCTCTCCACTCACAACGGAGGCCGTCTTACACACTTGGTGCCAATCTGTGTGCAAACGGTTCCAAGCTTTAAACTGTTGTACCCTTTCTCCTCACCGGTACCCTCGCTTCCATCGACGGTGATGAAGCTCACTGAACCGCTTTGTTCTCTTCAAATCTTATCTTCATCTTATTTGATCCAAAAAACATTGCGAGGACAGACTGTCCAGATTTTACTCCTCATGTTCAGGAAACAAGTCATTTGAAGGAGCGGATTTTTTTTCCAAAGTAGTAAAATATCTATACACGGAAAGAGGTAGTGAAACGAATTGCGACTGGAAAATCTTCCACTATTAAGGCTATCATTTGCAGGGTAATCTTCATGAGATGTCTGGTAATGTTTCACTGATTTAAAGACAAGGCACCGGTATTGTCACAAAACTTGGTAATAGGAATGAAACCATTTAAACATGTTTGCACCAACAAAGGGATGAGAAGAATCAAAATGTATCAAAATGTCATGGGAGCACTGAATTTTAGTGTAAACAACAGGTTTATGGAGATGGTAGAAAAGATGTGTCTTCCAACAGACAGTGGGGTTAAAACACTGTCATCCTTAGAAATGGGCTGGGATTGGACTTCTCTAGGAAACTGCCAGCTAAACCATCATCTCTTGCCCTCTGGGCACGTCGCTCAACCGACAGAAAATGTGTTTCTCGGGCGTCTCCAGCAAGCACATCCAGAGGCTCTGACCGTCACTGTAGATGAATTCACTCCCATGCCACCAGCAGCACTCGCTCTGGAGCTGGTCTGCCCCAAGCTTTGGGTCTCCTGGGGCCCATAAGAAGTAAGGAGGAGGGGTGCCTGGGTGGCTCAGTGGGTTAAGCCTCTGCCTTCGGCTCAGGTCATGATCCCAGGGTCCTGGGATCGAGCCCCGTATCGGGATCTCTGCTCAGCAGGGAGCCTGCTTCCTCCTCTCACTCTCTGCCTGCCTCTCTGCCTACTTGTGATCTCTGACTGTCAAATAAATAAATAAAATTTTAAAAAAAAGAAGTAAGGAGGAACTGGTGAAAGAGAACAAGCAGCCCCCAAGAGGAGGCACCAAATGACGGCAGCACAAGAAATCTTAGAGACCCTTTCTGTGATTGAAGTGGTGGGGCAAGTCAGGAACAAGGTATCCTATGTCCTCTTTTCTTCTTCCTGAGTTTTTAGTCATGACCTGAAGCCTTTGGCTCAGTCTTCTTTCCTAATGCAGATAATAAATTCCAATATTTGAAGGCCATGAAATCCTCTGTTTCATATTTTTGGTGCAACATGAACACATCTCAGTAGAATCTGTGACAAATATGACCCCATAATAACAGCTCAGGGACACATTTTTAAGGGATTAAATGCAGCTTTATTTACAACATAAAGCATTCCATCTGTGTAAAGTAGGGAATTTGAAAGGGGAAGAAAGCCAGTCCCATCACAATTCTCCTTTCCCTGAAAGAGCTTGTCTCATTTTTTCCCCAACTGTCTTCTTGAGGTTTTTCTATCCCATAAATCACTCTCTGTCGGGCTCGGCACTGAGAGTACCTGTACCCTCCTTTCTGAAAGGG
This sequence comes from Mellivora capensis, assembly GCA_004024625.1. NCBI lineage: Eukaryota > Metazoa > Chordata > Mammalia > Carnivora > Mustelidae > Mellivora > Mellivora capensis. The sequence continues at coordinate 25,406 of PISX010000273.1, forward strand.
TTCAAATAAAACCTGAGCCTCATTTTCATCCTTGTATTCAAGTTAACGGGATTGCTTCTTTTCTGTCGTGCTGCTAGGAGAGCTGGAAGAAGATGACAATCACATTTACACAAATAACGCCTGAAGGAGTGTTGCGCTTCCTGATTTCTGATAGAGTAACAGCCAGCTGTGTGTGGCCTGCAAAGGACACCCTTCCGGGGCCCACCTGGAGCCTGCATTTAGCAATGTTCGTTGCTCAAGAGAGGCTGTGAAGAACAAGTCAGATCGGCGTAGTTTTCATCAGGACAATAACTATCTCCATTCCCCAAATGACCATATGAAACTTTTGGGAAATAGGACATTGTTTTCATGCACTCGTGCTATAATCTCATGGAAGATTAACGGGGATAAAAATAAAGCACAGGTGGCCCCACCTATGATGTCATTTATCTCACAACAAATCTATGAGATTAATCTAGGAGGCTTGAGGAAAACTAAAAGGCAGGTCTTATTCACAACCAAAGGTCATCCGAGGAGCTCCTCCCCAGATCTTTCCACTCCTGGCCACACCCTGTTGTAAACTTCTCTACCTAAATGTCACATCTGCCCAACCCTGCCAGAGCCAGCACTCACTCCCGGCACTCCTTGGTCTGCCCCAGCACCTTCCCTGCTCCGTCACTCTTGCTGGAATTTCTTTCTGTTTCTCCCGCCACATCTTAGTTCCACAGGCTGGGGGAGGAGGGCTTTATCTCCCTTGTATCCCCAGATTCTGGAAGGGCTCACAGTTATCCACTAGATGAATGGATCTTGAACTCCAAAGCCAGCATTCTATCCCCTTTCTCCCCTAAAATGAGATTTTTCTGCTTCTGTCTCATGCCTCTCTCAGCTAATAAAAGGCAGCCTGGATACAAAGGTTGTCTCATTTGGGGCTTCAATCAAACCTTTCATCTTCCTGTATGCCATATGGTCACTTTCCCTTTTGTGTCCCATGAGTACCATGGGGGACAAGATGGGGAGATACATGCTGGAATTGAAAATTAAGTGAATGTGAAAATCAGCCGAACATAGTTTACACACATTTTACTAGAAACATTTCACATTTTTTTACTTTGCTTCCTAACCCACTGAAAACACAGGGCAGGGAACTTGGGTCCTTAGCGTGAGGTTTTTATTCTGCTGTTCTACGTGCTGGGTAAGCGGCCCGGCCAGTCAGGACAGAGAAGGGACCTCTTGTTTTGGTCTCAGGTCCCTCTGCTCACTGGGATGGCTGCATTCATCAGGGAAAGCGCAAGGGCTCGGCAGCACCTATTGGACCCTGTGTGAAGTGGTGCCTTTCAACACGACGACATTAGTGGCACTTTTAACACTTCAGACAGAAGAGCTCCTGCTGGTCATGGAGCTATAGGATGTCCTTATTAGGAGGTGAGTCATACAAATACAGACGTGTACATCACATGAACATAGGTCTCCGGACAGCACACTCTGTGCCGTGCTCTCTGCACAGGGAGGAAAAGCTCACTCACGTTAGTGAAGAAGATGCCCACCCTCCCCCCGCACCCCCAGAAAATAGAACTTTTTTGAAGTTTCAACTTTTCAAGTTTTCAAGTTTCAAAGGAAAAGATCTCAGATGAAAAGTTTTTAAAAAAAATAAGTCTTCATTTCATGATGAAAAATATAATTTAATATTAAAGCATGGCAGCATTCTATGTTTCTTTTTATTTTAACCAAGGGCTTTTTGGGGTTTTTTCTAACCCTTTTTTTTATTTATTTATTTTCAGTGTTCCAGAATTCATTGTTTTTGCCCCACACCCAGTGCTCTATGCAATGCGTGCCCTCCTTAGTACCCACCGCCAGGCTCACCCAAACCCCACCCCCCTGCCCTCCAAAATCCCTCAGTTTGTTTCTGAGTCCACAGTCTCTTGTGGTTCGTCTCCCCCTCCAATTTCCCCCAACTCACTTCTCCTCTCCATCTCCCCATGTCCTCCGTGTTATTCCTTATGCTCCACAAGTAAGCAAAACCAAGGGTTTTTTAAATTAATAAAATTAAGCCTTCAATGAGATACAACAGTCAAACAAAATGAGAAACAAACTTGAGCACAGTCATTTCCATCTGCTGACCTGTCCTGAGAGCACGTGTGGGGGGTTGAGGACACCTGGAAGGAAGCCATGCGATTGCTTGAGAGCAAGTGTGGGGGGTTGAGGACACCTGGAAGGAAGCCATGCGATTGCCTTCCACAACTAAGTCCCAAACTTCTTGAAAATAAACTGTCCAAGTCCAGAGACCAGCTTTATGTTACTTTGGCCCAATTCCATGAAACGACTCATCTCCTTGGGTCTCCATCAGGAAAAGTTAAATTCATTCCTTTTTTTTTTTTTAAGTTTTAGATGACAAAAGTAGTGTCTGTTCAAGCTAAAAGCTTAGAAAACTCATAAAAACATGAAGATATTTTTATAATCATCTGATACTCATAGTATTCCATGCCCCACTACTATAATCACCATTAGCACCAGTACATCTTTCTGGTTATTTCTCTAGGCTCACATGCCCATATCAAATTTTCCGTCCCTAATGGTGTCTTTCCATACACACTGTAAGAGGCCTAGTTTTCCCTAAGCAATACTTGGTGAAGTTTTGGTGGTTTGTTTTGTTTTGTTTTAAAGATTTTATTTATTTATTTGACAGACAGAGATCACAAGTAGGCAGAGAAGGGGGGTCGGGAAGCAGGCTCCCTGCTGAGCAGACAGCCCAATGCGGGGCTTGATCCCAGGACCCTGAGATCATGGTCTGAGCCAAAGGCAGAGGCTTTAACCCACTGAGCCACCCAGGCGGCCCATACTTGGTAAAGTTTTGACAAGTTTGGACTAACCCTCTCCAGCCTGATGCTTCTTGATTGCATGATGCTCCATTGGATGGGTCATTACCGCTTCTCTGAGCCACACTCTTAATTTTGGAGCCTTTTGGTTGTTTCCCATTTCTTTTCATCTATCTATCTACCATCTATCTATCTATCCGCCATCTATACATAATTTATCTGTCTACTTATCTCATAAATATTATGTACATTATATATACTGTACATGTAAAACACATGTGCAGTCTTTAATGTTGAAGATACTAACTTGCCTACTCAACATCTATTTTCTCTTCTTCCTTGCTAATATGGTTTTGATTTTGTTCCATATAGGAATATCCCTGGCTAATTATTTCATCTCCCATATGACAAAGTCTGGTCTGTGCCTTGTGAATGGAAGAGGCTAAGTGGTACTTCTGGGGCAGCCCTTTGATGGGGATCACATGTGGCTCCCATCATTTGCATGGTTTTGTGCTTTTACTTTGCTCCTATTTTCTTGCCTGGGAAGCGGATGCAATGAGTGGAGATGGGCAGCCATTTTGGGACCATGAAATGGGACCCGATTAGGAGGAAGTGATGGGAAACAGGAAGAAAACTGGATTTCGATGGCATTATGGGGCCACCAGTTTAGTGCAGGCTGCTTGCCTCCAAATTTCATGCTAAATGACAAAAATAAGCTTTTATGTGAAGAGAGCCACTGCATTACTTGACTTTCTATTATTCAAAACACAACAGAATACTATCTATGGTATTATCCATTTAGAGTTGGTAAATATTAACTCTTCCAAATGGAATAGAAGATGTCAGCGTGCGCAATTTTAGAGACCTTGGACTCTTAGGAGTTTGCTTCCCAGAAAGTTTTCATCCGTAGTATCTGACCAGCTGTGTACGACAGTCCCCATGAGCTGCCGCCACCGTTGTTTATCCTCTTCCCCCCACAATTCCACAGGAGCAGATGCACTTCCTTGTTGCTTTCACTTCCATTTCTTTGTGTACGGACGAATTCAAAGGTGTTTTGGTTCTGAGTGTCTTCTTGGACTTGGGTTTCTTCTTCTGTGAATTTACCACTTGTATTCTCTCTTCTATTATTTTTTAAGGTAAGATGAATCTGAGGCTTTCTATGGCTAAGAATTATCAGGAGAAAACGTGAAGACCATTGCCAAGCATTCAGTAGATGCATGTGGCTGCTGGAAATTTCTGTCCTAGTTGAGAGCACTCCAGGCTAAAACAGGGTGGTAAGCAGCTGAGGTCCGAAACTTGTCCCAAGTGAATCCAGCCGTCTTAGCTGAAAATGGGGGACACTTGCTACAGAGGGAAGGCTCTCAAGGTGCCGCTGGGCCAAGGTAACCATGCAATATTTGTGATCCTTCTTCAGGGAGGTGCGGACATTTCCCTGAGGACTTAGAGAAAAAAGCAGAATCACCACACTTTCTTCACTCTCTCATTCCTGAGGTTCCAAATGCCTCTGCTGCCCTCACCCTCCTCTCCTGAACTGTTTGCATGATCTAGCACGACGAGGACCAGTCCTCCTCCAGATAAACTGGAAGCTGTGTGGCTTTCCTCTTTACCTGCTCAGTGTGCAGGGTGGCATAACTAGCCAATGTCAGCAGAAGTTCTTCCCGATCCTTGCGGATTAGGTGAGATCATTCCCCAGAAGTTCAGTCTAGTTTTGTCAAAGACGTTTTGCAGTGAATGTTAGGGAAGGCATAAAGGATCCTTTCCATTACACAGATGGAGACAAAATGCCGTCGTATAACTCAACTCAGAGAGTCAAATTACATTATTTCTCATGCTTTTTTCAACAGTGCCTGAGTAAGGCGATTTGGGCAAAAATCCCAAAATCAAAAGCAGCGCAAGTACCCAGGTATTACATCAATCACGCACGGAGGCCAGCAAGACCGGGAACACCGGGGGGTCGCCACTACCATGAGCGCCATGCGTGGGGGCTCCCTGGCTGCTTCCACCGCATTATTCATAGGGCACTCTTCACACCAGCCGCTACGCACTCTGTCGGCATCAGCTTTCACACTGGTGTGCGACAGAGGGGCCGCAAGTTCTTTGACTTCTTAACACCATCGGCTTGGACTGGACACCCACTCTGAGCCCATTCTGAGTGACCACAGGGGAGCCCGCAGCTTCCGACCCAGAGGCCACAATCTGTGCTTCTTGGATCCGCTTCTCTCTCTCTCCCTCCCCTTTCAACCAGGCTCTTGCCATCTCGCGTATGAATTACCGCCATGCACGCCCCCGCTCCCATCCCAGCAGCAACACCTTCCTCACTATTTTCTTCCGTCTATTTCCACAGCACTGCACCCTCGTCACGGGAAGCAGTCCGCTGGCAACACAAGAGCCCGTGGAAACACGGGTGAGAGAGTTTCTAAGGTGGAGATGTAGACTGTCTGGTTTGCTTCATTTCTTCACCAGCTCACCAACCAGTCCTCCCTTCCTTCAAGATTCAGTTAAGGATCCACCTCCAAGAAGCCTTTGCAAGCGAAGCCAGCCTAGTGTCTGTCATTCCAGAACTGGGTATTTTCACAAAACTGCATTTCCTGAAACTGCATGGCTTTAGGATAGTGACATACTGAGATGTTCCCCACCTCCTCACTCGTTCACATTCAAAATCTCCACGTCGCCATTGGTTCTTCCTTCAACCTTATCCTCAACATCCTCTGGAACTACAAAATATGGGCTTCCGGGTTGGGAAGGTTCGTGCGGACTGCTAAGGCCGTAGCTCAATACCGATCAGAAACCCGAGTCCGGAGGAGACGGAGGCCCTCGTGGGAAGCATCGCTCGGGAGCAGAAGACAGTTGTTGCTGCAGAGAAGCTCATGGATTGCCTGCTGCTGCCCTTCTCATTGCCTCCTCCTCGCTTCCTGATTGAGACAGCGCTGACTCCATCGCTGCGCTCTGTCCCCAACATGTCCTCGATCCCAGGGTGGCCTACTGGTTGATACCAGTTCTTTGCAAGGAGCACCTTGGTTGTGTGACCTTCAGTAGCCATTGAATCGGGGTAGAATTTTAGCCCAAACTTGGTGTCTTAGATCCTATACTAGCTCCCAAGCTGTAACCCCGAGCTCCCGTCCCAGTCACCGTCGCACACTTGCCCCTCAGTTTCCCCCGAGACGACACGACATGTCACCCTCTCTGTTTGCACACCGTAGACGAGAGCCCTCCCTCTGAGCACCTCATTTGCGGGTTTACCTTGCGTTTTTCATTTCATTCCTGTCTTCAGAGAATTTAGTGAACGTGGTACCTATGGTGGTGTTCAAACAACTCAGACCACTAACCCCGTTAGTGGTGATGATCACGGTGGGAAGGAGCCTTTAAGGAACCGGCACGGAGGGAGGTAATGTCTCTAAGGCTCACGGTCAGTGTCTGCCAACTCGTATTCTCGGCTTGCCCAAGACAGTTGTCTCTTCTGCCTGCCACTTCAATCTCCCACTAGGGCACAGGCCGAGGTGAAAAAATCGTTCTTCCCATGTGACTGTATCCATTGAAGACATTAGAGGGTGACTTTCTTTTTAAAAAGGAGTCTTGGAACAAAGGGGTTCATCTCTTCCCTCTCCTTTCTGCTTGTCCAGCTCTGGGCAGAATGGTCCCCTACCTCCAGCCCTCCCGTTCAGGGACCTACGGTTCTCTCAACACACAATTCATTGAGAAGCGAGATGTTCCAGGCTTGTGCCAGGCACCACAGAAATGAGTATGAGTGAGCAAACGGCTTCTGCCCTCAGGAGTTCTCAGTAACTAGGAGCCAAGATGTGCACTGGCCATGATTGCAAGGTAGCATAATAAATGCCATGAGAATTAGACCAGATTCCAGCATGGCCACAAGAGAAACTCCGTAGAATCCCTCTGGGGAAGTAAGGGAGCTTCCTGGGAGAGCGGAGGCTCAATGGGCATAGAGGGGGAGCGAGCGTTCATTTGTTGAGTGTAAGGGGAAAGACACAAAGGGCTTTTGTAAATTATGGGGGAGGATTACCTGCGGGAGCATAGCTAGAGTGTCAGGTGTAGATCAGGGTGGTGGGGGCCTTGAGGTGCCAGACCATCAGGGTCCAAAGAGCAGGCAAAGGAGTCCGGATCACACCCTGTGGACAGGGAGGAGACATCGAAATCCTTTAAGTGGGAGGAAGGGAAGGTATCTGCGCGAGGTTCAAGCTCCCCCAGCCACAGAGTGAAAGACGATTCCAGGAAGCAGCAGTGGGGCCCGGAAGACCACTGTGAGCTCCGCACAAGGAGGAATGAGACGGAGTAGACGTGCACGCAGGAACATTTCTCACTGGAGCCGAGTTGTGCTTTAAAGCTGTATTTTAATCTGATCTATTCAGAGTTGATGTAATGCTTGAATGTAGTGTAAACACTTGTGGCAAGGCAATTGGGGGAGAAACTAATTTACGTTTGTTTTTCTTTGTTACATGTATAAATTTAAGGTGTTTTTCCCTCTAGTGCCTGCCTGGTCTAAGGGGTGTCGATAATCACTGTGTTTTAAGGTCAATTGGGACTCACCCAGGAGACTCTCACCCTTCAGTCGGGTGTAGGATTTGGAAGTCTGTGCTGCTTGAGGAGAGCTGGGATCCGAGCAATGCTGGCCCCAACCCCTGGGTAGGAGGAGGGAGCAGCTGTCGAAGATTCCAGAATGCTTGAAATCTGCATGCCACTACCTCCCAGCAGCCCAAGAAAGGCAGCCCCTCTGAGGAAGCATCGTGCGTAGATTTGGTGATAAGCAGGTGGGGAGGTTGAAGGAGCCTGAAGACGGTGGTCTTGGGCAGGCCAGGGAACAGCCCCTTGCCTGGGTTTGAGGCCCAGGAAACAGAAACCCCTGCTTCTCCTGCCTTGTGTGGAGCAGTCAGTGCCCACCTGGAAGAGCCGAGGTCCCCAGGACCGTGAGCCACCGAGGTCCCTCGGCCTAACCAACATAGGTCACTTCAGGAACCAAATCCATACCATTTCTCTCTTATTTACTTGTGTTCTCCACACCCCTCCACAGCCCTCCTGCTGGCGAGTGGGGCAGAGGGAAGGATTCTGTGAACAGAAGCCCGTGTAGGCACGTCGGCAAGTGGCCCCGTGATCAGTGCTGACTCTCCATTCTGCTTCCTCGGCCCTCTGGGTTGTCAGGTAATGATGCTCCTCTTGCTGCACGTGTCGGGAGTCGCTCAAGATGTGGCCTCTGCACGTTGTCCGGACGCCTCACGTGGGCTTCCTTGCGCCTGCCTTTCCCCATGTCCCCCTGGAGGAGGTTGGCCCCGGGACTGGAAACGCAGTGCAACAGGGCACGGCAGGGAAGCAGGCCGGCCGGCGATCTGCGCTCGAGACCTGGCCGTGTCCTTCACCAGCTCGGGGCCTTAGTAAGTTACTCGGGCCCTTTTGCCTTAATTTCTTCACCACCAAACTAGACAAAATAGTAGTTCTTCTTCCTTGGCTTGTTGTCAGGAAAAAGGACATAAAGCACAATAGGTTTTTACCCCAACACCTGACCCACGGATACAGGAAATAGAAGCAGAGTTACCCATTACGGGAGTGCTCGCCCACGTCCGTGAGGACTCACGCCCCTTGGGGTCCCTGGTGCACGGATCCCCCATCGGGAACAAATTCTGCTCCCAGTCAGAGAACGGCGGCCTCAGTGCCCTCCGTGGGAAAACCGACGCGAAGGGGCAGAGCAAAACCCCGCAGCAGTGCCAGCTCCCGGTTCCCCGTCTGCGCAAACACGGCATCTGCGGTCAGGACGCTGGGACTCCAAGGAACAAAGCCGACCGAGGGGTCCCAGAAGGTGACAGTCCAGAAGAGCCGAGAATCCTCTGAGGGACCCCTCCGGGACTGGGGACCCGCCCCCAGCCTGGCTGGACTCTTCTCACTTTGTTCCTCAGAAGAGTGTGGCTTTCGTGGGTGGTTCCCTGGGTCGTGGGCCAGGAGCTCGGCCACGGATTTTCTGAGAAGGGACGTGAAGGCTCTGTTGATCTGAAACTGCTTGGTGGGGGGTCACGCCCCCACCCGCCTTTGCTCCTTCTCCTCTTTATTAAAGCTGACAAATGGGGAAGAAAATGAAAAAGAAAAGAACAAACCCAGGATCGCAGGATGCTGGGGAAATGGCTTCTATTTATAGCCGGCTGCATTTTCAGACACGAAACACCCCTGCTAATCGCGGCCCCTACGGCTAGCCCTGGGTTACGGAACTGCCCTGGGATGCTGCCACCGTATATGGCAGAGCCCGGAGAGGCTTGATGGGGCTCATTGTGCTCCGCGTTGTTTTCAGAAACAGCGGGGAAGGAGGTCTGCATCCCACCCACCTGGCCCAAGAGCACCGGGCTACAAGGGCCTCGGTCCTCTCTCAGAGAAAGCAGAATCTTGGCGCACACAGAGGCTTGGCAGCGTGTGATCAGGCACGGCCCGGCCGAAGTGGCTCTAACTGGGCAAATCTAGCTGACGTGAGAGCAGAGATCCCCACACCGAGGGCAGCTCAGCCCGAACCAGCCCGGGGATGTCCGCCAGCTCAGTCCGCTCCTCGAGGAGCTGGAACCACGGCAGCCGCCCTACCAGGGACGTCTGAGAACTGGATGGAGAGAGTCGGGTGCTGTTCGGTACCCAGAGAAGCCGTGGCCTTGGCGTCCCGTGGTCTGGACAGGCTCCATGTAGAAAGGGACCCCTCAGTGTGGGTTTGAAGGACACTTCGAAGAAACCAGGACCCAAAAGACAGGGTCTTCCCATCGACCTACTCCATGCGCAACATCAAAGTACATCATCACAACATCACAACATCACAACATCAAAGTACAAGTACTTTCCCACCAGTGAGAGAAGCTCATTGGTCCTGCTTGATGGAGGTGCCAAGGGGAAATGTCTGAGCCACTTCCAATGCTGAGCCTAAATGCAGTAGTGAGGAACCGTGAAATTTTATGAATCCAGGGTTAAAAACCAGTTTTCCAAGCATCCTATTTATATGGAAAAAAAATAAACATTTGTTGAATTTATTTTTGGTCCAAGAAATAGAGACATGATTTGGGCATAGATAAACCTATGATATACCAAAGATGGTATTCGATGGGGCCAGCAGCAGAGCTACTGCACTCACGTTAAGGCGTCAGCGTATAGAGTCACGTTCTTGTTCTCACGGGGTCACTTCTGACCAGGTTCCTATCATTCTTTTTAAACAACCACTATTAAAAGTGTCAGGACTTAATTGTCGGCTCGAAGGCAGCAGGAGCCCCTCAAAATCCTGCCTCTTTCCCTAGCTACGGCCCCGAAGTTCAAACACGGTGTTTTCAGAACGCATCCTAGGGATCTGAATCTCCCAACACTCGAAATCTCCCAAAGAGAATAGAGCTTTGAAACTCACGTGTTATGATGACGCGATTTCGGGGAACACACTCCCAAAGGAGGGAAGCGGGAGATCGGAGTGTGGGGACCCCAGAGAGAGGCAGGATGTTGAGGCCTGGCGTCAGGAAGGCGGCTGTCTTTCTTCCAGCATCTTCCCCAGGACTGAGCCGGCTCAGTGGCAGGAGTTTCCCGTCTGGGTGTCCACACCCTCTGGCCCCTCGCGTGGCTATTTGGCTTCATATCATACTTCACCCTCCTGCGCACTGTGTTCTCAGCTCAAAATTACTATAGAGGGATACAGTAAGAATGGAAACGGGGAGTGCCCCAAATGCCTCTCACGTCTAAGCTGCTAGAAAGGACTCAAGCTCTCCTCCGAGGAAGCCCTTTACGGCTTTGTCTTCTTGGCAAGTAGCGCTGGTATTAGATGATGTGGCCCCTGTCCCGGGAAAGAGTGTAAGCGAGGGGTCCACGGAAAAGAAAATACAAATGACTGGCCAGCGTATAGGAAAATGACCACCAGGACCTTAAAAATGAGGTAAGTATCCACCGACTTCCTCCTGTCACATCAGAGAAGCTCTCTGTCGGCGGGAGAGAGCCTGCCGGCCACTGGGAACCCGGGCAGTGATGGATACACGGGATTTGCTCAACCACGCTCTGAATGTGCTTCTGGAGCCTTGGAAATGCCATTGTGAGAGTTTCCTAGAAAATGGGGGAACACTTGTTCCGTGTACATGCATACCTGAACAGACCGAAAGACCAGTAGAATTCTAACGACATGTCAACGCCGGTTCTCGGAGTTATACATTTTTTCCTTCCTCGTGCCTTATTCTGTTTTCCAAATTTGCTAGAAGGAGCGTGTATTTGTGCAGAGAAAACATGAAATGGTCTCAGTGGCATAGCTCTAAGGGTTCAAACCGCCTCGCCTGTCTGTTCCAGGGCTTCCGTGGGACACCATCTCTGAGCCCCACCAGCGTACATGACTCAGGTTCTGTGCTTATCAGTGGAACGCTCTGGAAAACAGTATCCACAGTTAAAATCATCAAAAACATCATTTTCATGTTTTTATTTTATCAGATGATATTGTTCCCCATCACTCTGCTAACCTTCAGAGATTTGGAAAGTCGATTTCGAGATTGGGAAGTGAGGTGAGGCTCCCTTGCTTTTTAGCTGTATTAACTACAGATCCGTGCACCGTTGTAAGAAACCACACAGAGAGATCCCCGGGGGTACCCTCCACCCGATGGCCCCAAGGGGTCACATTTCCAAAAACGGCGGTTCAGAGCCACGAGGCGGGCGCTGGTGTCACTCGGATCTCCTCAGGTTTACGTGCACACATGTGTTCTCCGTCCTACCATGTCACCACGTGCACACTGGGCTGATCCACCACCACACTCTGGACGCGGGGCCCCACCATCACCCCAAGAACTCTCTGGCTGCCCCCTGGGGAACAGGATTTTCACTCTCAAATTGTTGGTCATGGGACCTACCGCTGGCCAGCTTGGGCACTCCCCCTGGCGTTCCTGTTTTATACCATCTGTCGGACTTTTACAGTCAGAACTTGTCAGGTGAGTAAGGTGACCAGCATCCCCAAACCCTGAAATTGCTGTCACAGGGAAAGATCATCGGGGGATGGGGGATGCGGGTCAGCTTCCCACTGGGCTATAACCACATACAGGGGAGTAGACACTGAGTTTACAAAGACACCAGAAAGTGGTGCTTTGGTTTGGGACATTCTCCCTCTCAAAGAAGCTAGAAGAATTTTTTTAAATGTCTAGCTATTGGGCCGAGTTTGTTTGTTTTTTTAAGATTTTATTTATTTGACAGAGAGAGAGATCACAAGCAGGGGAAGGGAGGGAAGTAGGCTCCCTGTTGAGCAGAGAGCCCGATGTGGGGCTCAATCCCAGGACCCTGGGAACATGACCTGAGCCAAAGGCAGAGGCTTAGCCCACTGAGCCACCCAGGCGCCCCTAGGCTGAGTTTTATAAAATTATCTAAGCAGAAAAGATAAGCTCGGCAGTAATCTGAATGAGTCCAACCCGCCGCCCACCAGCTCACACCAGCGCCGATCCCTCCTGGAACGGAAAGAGTGCGCTCCAGGAAGGAAGGGCAGGTAAACCCTCCACGTTCTCTAAAGCTTCTAACCACTTTGGACCAGGAGCATGGCCACCAGGGTGGGCAGAAAGACAGCTCTTCACAGAACGCGGCACCCAGGACCTCCCGACCCACCAGTAGGTAGCCGGCGTGCAGGCTGTGGGTGCAAAGCTCGAGGCAGGAGCAGGCAAAGGGCAGAACTTGCTCAGGAGTCAGTGCGCCAGGAGCTGAGCCAGACCCTCCCCCTCCTGTGTGCCGGGAGGGGGGCACGTGCCATGACTGACCTTCCTTACCCAACGACAGCCCCCCCAGTGCTGGAGTTTCTGACTCATCTGTGAATCCAGAAACCCCTGTCCATGGGTCAGATGCGCGCCCCGTAATTGACCCTCGTTGACCGTGACCGTGGTAATGAGCCCACCCGGCCGTGAGGAAATGCAGAACGGAAAACCTTCAACAAACAGCGACACCAGCACAACGTGGCAGCCTAGTGGCTTTCCCGTGTATTAGCCTAATTATCACTCCTTAGAACACAATGAAAATAATTGTTATAAGTAGGAGTACAACATGTAAAGCTCCAGAAGGGGCTCTCTCCCACAGAGCGCCGAAGCAGAATACCCCGCAGCGGCTCACACAACAGCAACTTGCTTTCTCACGGTTCTGAAGGCTGGAAGTTGAGGACCGCGGTACTGGTGGGATTCGTCTCTGCTGAGGACGCTTCTTGGCATCAGACGGCCGCTCTCTCCTGCATCCCCGTGTGGCCTTTCCTCTGTGCGCGTCCACGAGCTCTGGTGTTCCTTCCTCTTCTTCCAAGGGCCCCAGTCTACGGGATCAGGGTTGCAACCTTACGACCTCATTTAATGACCTCCTCAAAGACCCATCTCCAAGTACGGTCACATTGGGCACCAGGACTTCAACATCTGGGGGGTCTCCTAAGAGATGGCTGGGAGAGTAGAGGTACTGACTAGCTTAGGAGAATGGCCCATGTATCATCTGTTTTTAAAGATTCCCTTACTTACTTGAAAGAGAGAGTGTGTGTGAGCGAGGGCGGGACAGAAGGAGAGGGACTCTCAAGCAGCTGAGTCAGACACGGGGCTCGATCTCATGACCCCGAGGTCACAGCCTGAACAGAGATCCAGAGTCGGCTGCTCAATCAACTGAATCACCCAGGCCCAACCCCCGCCCCCGCCACTGCCACGTGTCATCGTAAAACACCCAGCACGTTCCTCGCTCCCAGAGGTCTGACTCCTAGAGGAAACGCAGAATATTCAGAGGGATTTAAGATCAGCAAATCCCAGGCACATTTCCACACGGAATGAAGGTAAACAGGAGCTCAAAGGTGAGTCCCTGAGACCCCTCCCCTCTCAGCACCCCTGCCCAAGTCCCAAGTCCCCAGGACCCACCTAGAGAGGTGGTGTCCAGGTGCTGTTACAGCTGTGCGCGTTACGTGAAGAGTGCAAATGTGCCTTTAGCCTCCCCTCCCCCGCCAGCAGAATGCTGCTAGGATTTGCACTTACTCCAGCTTTGTTTCCACGGGATGCCCAGGGGGCAGCCACGTGTGACTGCTGGCTTCTGCTCATTGACGGGCAGTCATTCGGGGTGACCATCAGGAATGTGCTCTGGAGCTATAGGGCGAAAATGCCCTGTCTAAAGGCTGTCCTCTACCATTCCCAGAAAACACGGGAACCACCTTCCAGAAGTGTGACCCCAGGAAGCAGAGCTCGACCAGAACCTCAGCGGCGTCATCGGGCATCTCAATCAACCAGTGCTGGACCTCACCAGCCCCCACTTCCAGCTTCCTGACATCAAGACAAGAATCACCTCTAGGGCCTGACCAGCTTGATGTGGCTTCTCTATTGCTTGTCAACCTCGAGTCCTAGCTCACATGCACTCAACGGGAGGAAAGTCCCAGGAGATTCCTATCATTTTGTATAATTTCCTTCAGAAACCTAGTCTTTGGAAGGACAGTGGCACTGGGAGGCCCTCCACTTGAAGCATCTGCACCAGCAAAGAATGGCGAGGACTTGGCATCGGAAGAATTTGATGGTCTGGGACTTACGTTAGGAGACTTAACCCTGAAAAGTTGAGCTTCAGATCCTTAAGCTGCACAGCTGGGGTGTGACGGGCAGCCTGGGTGAGTATGAGGCACAAGGGAGATGCTCACCGCCCAGGCCGACACTCACCTCCCGGGAATGATGGCAGATAAAACCAACTTACTCATTTACATTTACATGAAATTATTGCTGTATTTGGCAGATCATCAATAACTTCGAAAAACCTTCCACGGAAGCTAGAGCCACGGCCGCCCCTACAAGATCACATGTCACTGCCCAGCACAAGGGGGAAGGGGCGGGGCCCCCAGACGAAACGCTTTCAGAATGGTGGTTGAACGGCCCCAGCCTCCCCGACTTCCCCTCTCTGTGTATTGTTTTAAAATCTCAAATAAATCAAAGTCCAAGGTCACAACTATGTGATTCAGTCTGACATCTAAGGCAGCCAGGAAGTAATGACAACTAGGAATTGCCCTTTTATGGAGGTCTGTTTCCACTTGGTAAACATTTCTGGACACGGAAGCCACAGAGTTCATGGAGAAGAATGTAGAAGACGTTGCTCTGACCGTGTGTTTTCTGTGCTCTTGGGCTTCAGCGTCTCTCATCGTGCATGTTCGATCTCATTTCACCACCGATGCCAAATGATTAACTCAGAAAGATAAGATTCGAGAAGATGATGAGGGCTGTCTCGTCTCCCCTGCACGTGGACATCTCTTTTTGCTCCAAAGGGGATTACAGCACACGCGGGAAGGGGCAAATGTGCTCCCTCACGTCCCAAGTATGATTACATACAACTAAATCACAAAAACATTAAGGCAATAAATCTTCCTTTGCGTGGAAACCCAACCAATCACACAGCTGTGACCCCCAGAGAAGGCGGGGTGGGCAGAGGGGAGGGTGAAGGGAGAGAGGAGAAGTCTGATGGAGGACATTAACTTTTTTCCCTTGACCAAAAAAAAAGGCCATAAACCTGCTGTTTCCTCTATCACTCCTTCATGGCTGACCCTTAAATTCTATTGCAAAAGTGTGTCCCTTGGGCGAGTCTGCCTCAAAGCTAAAAACTGCACAGAGAAGACGATGCAAATTCTGAGTTTGAAAGATAAAGCTCCCAAAATGAGATCTCAAATGTACTGGTCAGAGACTTCCACAGAAGTGAAAAGGCAATGAGAAGAGGGAAATTTTAATTACTTCACGTACAGTTTGTATCTTTTTAAAAAGACATATGTTGGCTTTCCGTTGTTGTCACAGAGAAAGGGGAAAAGTCCTCCCTGCGGCAGAAACCTATTCATTTCATACCCTTTTCCTAAAAAAAAGTAAACACGTTGAGGTAGAACATTTCAGTGACCAAAGCCTGGATATTAACCCCAAATGGAGCCAGAGCAACATGGTAACTCACCACTTTGAGGGAAACCGTCGGTGCTGGACGTGTACAACATCTTCCTACAGATCATCCGGCGGGGAGAGCGGGACTGTGCACCCCTCGGAGCCAGCACCAGGCTGCCGGGAGCCCCGCCAGACCCCAGCTTCCCGTGGGACCCATCAGAGGGCGTCCCAAGAGCAGGGCGGATGGAGAAAGCTGCCCTCTGCCCATGTCACCTGCGTTCAGTATTTTCAGTAGTAACTACAGTCTCCCCATCGTTAGCGGCCAGGACGTCCGGACAGCACATGGCCAGCGTGTTCCTCTACCATTCGCCGTTGCAAACGCATTCGGAGGCTGAGCAAAATCAGACACAGATACAAAGCCAACTGATTGCTCTCCCGTCCGCCAGGAAATTCTAGAGGCAAGAACGTCCTCTTGAGAATTATTCCCTTTCTTTATTCTTTATTTTTATTCTTTATACACAGACCAAGAGAAATGAGTTTCCTAAGTGCATGTTGGGTCAAGAAAAAGAGCTTGTTTAGAACTTAAAAAAAAAAAAGGAAAGGAACAATGATCAGCCAGCGTCTGAGGTCTTGCTGGTGTTCAAGACGAAAAGATGTTGGAACCCTGGTTCATACTAGCGAGACACTCCGGTTCCGTGAGTCCAAGTCAAATAACTTGACATTGGCGCTCTGGGGATATTAATATTCACAACATGCCAAGAAATGTGATATGTGGTGTCCCTTGACTGCTTTTAAGGGAACAGATATAGAAATACGTATATAGATTCACATGTAAGCTAGCTGTGTATTTAAGGTCACAATAAATTAGACTTGGTGCTGTGATACATGAACCACATTCATCTGAGGCTTCTAGGAATTGAATTTAAATCAATGTCACATAAAACATTCCGCTTCAAACCCTTCTCTCATCAAGCTTCATTTTTACAAAATCAAGTGTGAATATTTACCACGTTTTCTGAAGTTTAAAGGATCTTGAGCAGATAGACCCCTCAGATGAATGACTTTATTTACATCACACGATTCTACGAGAAAATTCTGAGTCTATCCAAGGGATATCCATTGGGCAATTAACCGTTTCAGTCGTTAAACTCCATTTAAAGTGTAATTCACAGTGCTCTGAAGATAGGATAGCCACACGTGCCAGGTCGTGCTGTTTTCTGGGCATCTCTCGGGCCCAGCACCCTCAAAAGTGTGCAGGTTTGGAAGATAAACGTGCAGGTTGCTCTAGAATGTCTGCCCTGTGGGACACAGGCAACCGGAGGGAGAGGAGGGTCACCAGAGGCAGGAGCTCAGAGTTCACAGAGCAGCCCCGACGAACGCCCACCGAAGCAGGGGTTTGCAGGAGCGCAGGAAGAGAGAAGACGCAGGGCAGGACGTGGCTCTGCAGACAGCCTGAGATGTAGCCTTGTGCTACAAGGCTGAGCACGAGACGGTTAATGTTGGTCTGAGTAGAGCTGTGAACGCAGGTCATGCCATGCCAAGGTGCTGCTGCCCGCCGTACTTTCAACCACTGAGCCACACAGAAGATTCCACGGCCGGGGTGCCCGATGGCTCGGTCAGGTAAGCGTCCGACTCTTGGTTTTGGCTCAGGTCATGGTCTCAGGGTCATGAGATCGAGCCCTGCATCAGGCTGTGCACTGGGCGTGTAATCCGCTTAAGATTCTCTCTCTCTCTCTCTCTGCCTCTACCCCTCCCCCATCAGGAAAAAAAAACTCTTTAAAAAAAAAAAAGATTCCAGAGCCCCCGGGGAGTGAGGGCCTCAGACCACACACACCAAGTGTCTTCCAGGCACACGGACACCCTGGGAACCGAGTGGAAACCATGATGTACTAGTCAAAGTGGTCTGGACAGTACTAGATGAGAAATGTTATGGGAGGACACACGAAATATCTATTTTGAGGCTTTTTCAAGGGTTGACTTAGAAAGATTTTTCTCAGTAATATGTACCTAAAATTGCCAGCTCGCCTCGTGGATCCCACGGACCTTCCTGTGACTCGGCTGAAGCAGGCTAACTCTCCAGACGGACAGACAGACAGAGAGGAAGGTCCGTATTTCCCTTGCAGAGAACAGTAATGGACTTAAAAATAATGGAGGTGAGAGTTTACTGAGGTGACATGAGAAAATCAGATTCCTTCCCTGAAATACACTTGCCGTCTACGAGGATGACCACGGTCAGGAAGTACCCAGTCTCACTGGAACAGAAAACCCAGCAAAAATGGACACAGTGCTTCTCTCTCAACCCAGACAGCTCCGAATCCCTCCCCAGCACATGTGTGTGTGAGCGCGCGCACACACACACACACACACTGTGGTCTCGGCGCAGAGGTGCACCTGCACCTCCCTACGCACGGGGGTCCTGATGAGTCAGGGTGAGTGGGGGCTCTCCGTGGGCTATAGGACATTGTGCTCGATTTAAAATTAGGGAAATAACACCTCCAGGATCAACCCCTTAAATATGCTCCTTTCTTGAGTCACTGGGTGAGTCAAGTACCATCTAAATTCTCCGGCGCAGTTAAAAAAGAAGCTGGCCCACCTTCTGTTCTGCAAAAGAGCTGTGGGCTTCCCCAAATAGCACGGAGTCTCACTCCGGGCGCCGCAGAGCTCCCCTGCGCCCGCAGCCGCACCGAGAGCTTGGGGAGGAAAGAAAAGCCAAGAACACTCACAACCCGGTGCCGTCCCCGAGTCGCGTAAGAGGAAGATGTTGAGGCCATTCCAAGTTGACCCAGACAGTGCTTCTTCACACACGTATCTAAACGCAAATGCATGTCCAGCTCCCGAGCTCTCTACCTGTTAAAGAAGAGAAGCCGCGGGGACCCCGCTAAGGCCGACGGACGGACCAGCACGGACAGTGGGGACAGTCCTGAACGTCGCTGCTGGCAGGAGCCCGAAAGCCAGCGCGTGCAGGCGCCCGCAGTGTCCCCGCCCGGCCCTGCTGCCACGAGAACCGGGCGCGGGAGCCGCGGCCGGCAGGCGGTGGTTCCGCCGGTGTCCCCCGGAAATCGGTGTGGGGCTGCTCGGTCGGGCCCCCAGGCCACGGGCTGGCCACGCCTGGGTCTGGTCACCATGCCCTGCACAGCGGGGAGCAGTGTCTGCGGGACGTGCTCAAGTCCACGGGGGAGATGTGTGATTTTTTTTTTATAATTTTGCATTGAAATTCAGTTTAGGGAACATAGAGTGGTTCACTAGTTACAGGGGTGGGATCTAGGGACCCGGCAGTGGCAGACCACACCCCGTCCTCGGCACATCCCACGCCCCCTTCGTGCCCATCCTCCAGCCGCCCCGCCCCCCACCCTCTCTCCAGCGACCTTCAGTTTGCTCCCTAGAGTTGACAGACTCTTAGGGTTGAGACGTGTGATTTTAGGTCCCTCCCGGCCTGAGAAAGCTTCCACTCGCCTGCCCCGGGCTTCTGCCTCCCAAACCAGCCAGTGAGGTTCCCCGGGACCCCCTCATGTAACGCGCCCAGGGGACCCGTGTCCTCTGACCTGTCTCAGGAAGAAAGGGAGCGGGCTCAGCAGGAGCAGAGCTCACGGGTCAGGCCCCGGAGGGGAGCTAGCCTGGGCCAGCGGCCCCAGGACCCTGCAGCCTGGGCCACTTGCCCGCCCCACTCTCCTTGCACTCCTACCGCATAGACGACTCCCCGGTCATGCAGGCCAGAGCCAGGGCTGCCCACGGGAGACGGCGCCGGGCTGCTGGCAGAGGCTGGGATCCACCCCACGGCCTCGGGATATGTCCACGAACATTGCTCCTCGTATGAACCATCGCCCCCTTAGAGGACAAGTGGCCTTCTCACTCCTTGGCCTCGCCATGGAGAACGGCGGCCACTGTAAGACTTGCCAACACTGTACTCAGCACCATTGGTCCCTGGAGGCCCCCAGCTGCAGTACCAGACCAGCCTCTTGCCGCACTCACTCCGCCGGCTTACAAACATTCTAGCCCACCCATCACAGCCCACCCATTTGTGCTTACGCAGTTCGCGTAATTACAGGATGAGCAAGTCCCCAGTCCCGTTAGCCTTGGGGGAAGCATGCTGCAGAAACCTCAGAGACGAGCTGTACACGTCTGCAAAATCCTAAAGCCTACATGTGTGAGACACAGAGGAAATGCGAATTTGCACAGTAAGACTGAGGCTTCTCCTCTGTTCCCTGGCCCTCCCTGTTGGCCCCAGGCCACCAGGAGAGTGGGAGCAAAATTTTAGGGCTCCCCTTATATTCCCCAGCATTGCAAGAGTGAACCCCACCTCCTCCCTGAGGGCAATACCTTAGGACTTCTTTGCCAAAACACAAAAATGGGGCCATCTCATTAATGCTTACCTTTTTAGCAAGGAATTTCTTAATCGAGTTTAGATCTGAGCACAGTGACCCCGTACTTTTTCATTTTGTATGTTGAAGAAAATTAAAAATAAACTCTCTTTCTACCCCTGCTCTCCTTGCTAATCATTGTGAAACCTGAGGGCATTTCCTTTAAAGCGGCTAAGACTTTAGAAAATGTAGTTATGGGCATAGCAGCTGGGGACGTTCTAGGGGCCGACCACACGTCCTCCAGGGACCTCACCTCCGAGCAGCTAGTCACCGAGTGGGTGCAGCCCAGCCCGGGGAAGGGATTCCAGCTTTCCGTCCCGTCTCCTAACCACCCTCCGCACCCTCCCGCCCGGCCTCCCAGTGGAGAACTTTCTGGGAGCGTCTGTTACCAGCAGAGAACTGAACTCAGAAGCAGACCCAGTTTCATTAAGCGTTTCCAGTCTTTGGAGATTTCACTTACATGTAGAATCTGAAACGCAAACAAGGACACGGGTCTCCAGAGGGGAGGGTCGGAGCAGGTAAAGGGGACTGAGAGGCACAAAGTTCCAGTTATAAACAGTCATGGGGCTGGACAGGAACAGCATGAGACGCCGGTGACAGATGGCGACCACACGCACGGCGGGGAGCGTGGCTTCCCGGGCACAACTCTCGAATCCTGTGTCGTGCCCCTGAAACAAAGGTAACCCGGTGTGTCAGCGATACGTCAACATAAATAAGTTCATGGATAAATAAGAACTGACTTTAACAACCAAGTAGAACCATTTGTGTGAAATCCAACCAAAGACGGTTGCACGTACAATGCTCAGCTGGACTGCTGCCATGCCGGTGGGACATTCGGACCCGGTACCCCTAAAACACAGGGCGGGTTCCTCCATCACGTCACAGATTAACGTGATGTTGGGAACAGGTGACGTGTGAGGCTAAGTTCCATATTCAGGGGCCCCCGCACATCTGACTATGCCCAGGGGATTTCAATACCTTTAATCTAAATTCAAAAACAGTGTAATTAGTAACCATCCCAGTTAGCTCATCTCCCGCAGTGAATAAAATTGCTGTGGGTTAGCAGGATTCTGATCAGTAGGATTTTGAAAAAAAAAATCTTAAAGGAGCTTTTAGCTAGAAGAAAACACAAGGGGCGCCTGGGTGGCTCAGTGGGTTAAAGCCTCTGCCTTCAGCTCAGGTCACGATCCCAGAGTCCTGGGATCGAGCCCCGCATCCTGAGATCGAGCCCCGCATCGGGCTCTCTGCTCCGTGGGGAGCCTGCTTCCTCCTCTCTCCCTGCCTGACTCTCTGCCTACTTGTGATCTCTGTCTGTCAATAAACAAATAAAATCTTTTTTAAAAAAGTTGTTGGTGTGTTTTACACTTGTGGTCTTGAGACTGTAGGTTAAAACACACGCAAACACATGCACACACACACGGGGTCCATAATACAAGCTTTAGAGACGCCGTGTACACAGAAACACTCAAGACCACAGCCGACGAAAACTCCGGCCTTCAGACAGCTGTCCTGAAAGCAGACAGCGGTCATGGGAGCGGTTTCCATCGCAGACGCGCGCACACACGTGCACACACACACATGCGAGCGCGCGCGCACACCCTGGCCCCCGCCCCTCTCCCGGATGGAGCCAGCAGCCTCGCGCTCCTTCTCGGAACTGTGATCTGTTCCTGCTCTAGCCCAGCCCACCGCGGTGCCTCCTGATCGTGATTTCCCTCCGGCCTCTCTCCCCTCCCATCCCAACCAATTCCTTTTTTTCTTTTAAGATTCATTAATTTATTTGAGAGAGAGAACAAGCAAGAGGGGCAGAGGGAGAGGGAGAGAATCCCAAGCTGACTCCATACTGAGTGCGGGGCCCGATCCAGCGCCGGATCTCATGACCCCAGAATCGCGACCTGAGCGGAAATCCAGAGCGGGATGCGCGACGGACTGCACCCCTGGGGCGTCCCTCAGCCCGAGCTGGAGACCACCAGTCAACGCAGTCTTGGGGGCACCTCACCCGTGAAGCAATGCACCTTAACATGATAATGCGCAGCAGCTGGGGTCCCTCGCGCGGGCACCTACAGCACACTTCTCCGATGGGCATCGGGGCCTTCCCCGGGACAGGCCGGGCTCCCCAGTAGGAGCAAGGACGTCCTGCTCCATTGACAGGTGCCGTCCGGTCAGGGTTGGACACCACCAGGAGCGCCCCTGCTGCCCCACATCCTGACCAGCAGTTACCGTTGGGGGTACCTTGTTATTAGCCGTGTTAGTGGCTCGTCCTGGTGTCCCAGTCTTCCAGTGTCTCCAGCCTGATTCGCTAGCGGAGCTGAGAACATTTCCTTACCTGTGTTGGCCATTCAGAGATCCGCCTTGCGAACTCTGTGTTTCACCGTGCCACTTAATCTCCAGGTCGCCGTCCTGCCGGTCTCACCATGACGACCAGACCTCCTGGAGCCGGTGCTCCAGCTCAGTTCGACCGCGGACGCCCGTCCCGTCTGGGCACCGGAAGCACTTCGCTCCTGTGCCTGCGAAGACGGGAGCTCCGTGTGCCTCCCTGAGGGGGTGTCTCCTGCAGGGCCCAGCACAGCCCCCTCTGCATGGCGGGCAGGCGGGAAACGCCTCTTCAGGGCGCTCTTGTGTCGGGACCGACTTCAGATTAAATCCCTGGCTAACCCAGCAAACCCGCCGGCTCGCCAAAATGGGGCGGAGTGAACTCGCTCTGCATCAGCAGGGCCACTCACCTCTGCTCGAGGGGGAGGACAGAAAAATCGGTGGTGTGATCTCCAAGTGGGAACCTCAACTGACAGCTTGCGCAGAGGACTGACACAGAGGAAAGGCCACGGTGGAGGCAGACGCTTCTCGCAGCTGCCCCCCCTTGCTGAATTCTGCGCTGGAGATCTAGACCGTGGGTCACGGGGATTGGCCACGGAAGGGATGTGTTCAACATACGAGCCGTGATACTTGCCCCTTCTGCAGATCCAGGCCATTTTTCTCCCGCAATGACTTCAATTCAGAGTCAGGACTGGTTAAGATCCCAGCAGCATTTTATTCTCAGAGCTTATAAAATAGTGATTAACCACGAAGTTAGAGTAGTTTCACTGAACAAGGGAAATGGCTGGTTGATAGCAAAGATTTGAGCAGGAAATAGGAGACATGCTTTAGTGTCAATATTGGAAGACATTCCCAAGCCCTTGTGCTCGTAACTGACTTGAGTGGCCGTAGGGCTACTGACCCTTGTCCATCATTGGGTCAGCTTGGTTCTCTAGAAAAACAGAGCCAGTAGGAGATGAAAGATGATGGTTGGATAGATGATAGAGAGATAGATAGATAGAAGATAGATGATACATGGTAGATGAAAGAGGATAGATAGATGATGAAAGAGAGATAATAGATCTAACCTAATAGATAGATAGATGACAGACAGATTGAGATATAGATTTTAAGGCACTTTCTGACTTGGTTGTAGGGGCTGGCAAATCTGAAATTCACAGGACAGGCCCACAGGCTGGATACTCGGGCGGGGATTAACGTTGTCGTCCTGCAGCCGAATTCCTCCTTCTGGGTGCTCACTTCGGCAGTGCATACTACACTGGAACGATACACCCGTGAGTGGGGATGACACGCAAATTCATGAAACGTTCCACATTTTTTTTAAAAAAAGGAGAAAGAAAAAAGAATTTCTTCTTCTGGGGAGACCTGTTTTTGCTCTTAAGCCCTTCGACTGACTGGATAAGGCCCACCACATCATGGAGTGTCCCCTCTTTTGCTGAAAGTAAACTGATGGCAGATAGGAAGCACAGCCACGAAATGCCTTCGCATCAATGCCTGGGTACTGCTTGAGTAAATACTCGGTTCTGTGACCCAGCCAAGGGACACAGGCAATTAGCCGTCACAGCAATCTTGTAACCCACAGAAGTAACACAAAGGGTGGCACTTAATACAATAAATCCTAGAACCATCCTACTAAGAAACATCAGGAGACAAAGGGACCTTCCCATGCAGTTAGTAGCATTTACTTCAACGGTGAGGTCTGCCACCAACAGAAACCGAAGAGAAAGTTCCATCCAGGAAGACTCGTCGCAGGCGTGGGGCAGCCTTGAGCTCCATCCTGAGAAAACTCTAGAATTCTGAGTAAGTCTTCAGACCCTTCCTCCAGAGTAGCTGGAGTCTAGAGTCAGCGTGGTGACCTAGCGCGGGAACAGGAATGTGGGTGTGGAGTCTGTGGGAGTGGAAAAGATGGTGTAAGGACCCTACCGATTTGACACAATCATTCTTCTCAACAAGAGGAAATGGGTCACGTTTTCTGACTGCATTTCCTTTCCCTGATGCACGCTTCACAGGTTCACAGTACTTCCCGGTCTGTGATGGCTTCTGCTCCTCAGGAAAACCTCACAAGAACGTAGGACAGGTGTCATAGGAGCCACTAGTTACATGCAGAGGTTCCCCGCGCCACGGAGATGACCGCAGGCGCAGTGGGGAGCGGAGCCTTCCGATCCGCACACGCGCCCTCTCCTGTCCTTGCCCGGTGCCCCACGCACCACCCAAGTGGAGGAAGGAGGTGAACTAAGCAGTGTCCCTAACACAAAATTTAAGGGAACTGGGTTTAAGTTTCATGGCAAGAAATACAAAAAGGCAGTTAACATATGAAAAAGGCTGAACCTGGCAGGTCCTCAAAGAAATGCAAATTAAAGCAGATCCCACTGTTTGCTTCTCCAGTTGGCCGAGATGTTGCTCGTCTGGGGTTTTTAGGCACCACAACGGCCTCAGAAGTCCCATTTGGGGACAAACTTCCGGGGAGGCCAGCGCCTCGCTAGAGAGCAATTTAACAGCAGCAACAGAGAACCTTCTCCGTAACAGCATCTCACCCATGCCTTGCCTGGGTGTCCAACAAGCTCGTTCCCACATCTGAATCCATCTCAAAGGCAAGGGATGATTTCCGTCATTGATGCGGACAAAGAACCAGCTAAACTAGGATGCGGTCCACCCCCTAGACTCGGCGGGGACACGTCCTCAGAAGCAGTGGTGCACGGCGGGGCCGTGTCTGAGGACGGAGAGCCTAGGACATGCGGCGGCAAAAATTGGGTCCTTCCCCTCACCCTACTGATTTCTAAGGCTGCTCCGGCAGGACTGCTCACCTAGAAAGGATACATGTGAATGTTAAATTATACGTGAGCTGCCAGCATAAAAGGCCAACCTGAAATTTAAGCATCTTGCTGGGTCCCCGAGTGATGTTCCTCTCCTGACCCCTAATGAGGCTGGCGCCTCCCTGGTCTGGACACACTAATTGGAGGGTCCCAGTAAGGTAATTCTGTCCTTTGCAATGGAAAGCCCATGTGGACAGTTGTCCACCAAAGGCAACAGCACCCTATGCTCCTTAAAAGGACCCGTGGTGGATAAAGAGGAGAAGAAAAATGGGTAAGAGGCTTGGGTTGGTTGGTTGGTTTGCAAATAACAAAATAGGACTGAAATATATGCAAAATTCATTCAGGAGAAAAGGATGGGAGACCAGACTCAAATTAACCTTTAAAATATATTATCTCCTAGAAGTCAGATGTCAGGAAAAAGTGAAGAAATGATTAATATATATGATCACACACATACACACATACACACTCGCACACACACCTAAAACTAATCTATGTTTTTTTAAAAATACGATAAACAAATTAAAAATACCATCCTAGGAAAAAATATTTAAAACCTAGGCAATATATCAAGGCCTGATTTCTCTCATGCACAAATACTTCTACACAATCAATAAAGAGAAATGTAAACCACCTTATATAAAAATAGGTAAAGTTCGGGCGCCTGGGTGGCTCAGTGAGTTAAGCCTCTGCCTTCGGCTCAGGTCATGATCTCAGGGTCCTGGGATCAAGTCCCGCGTCGGGCTCTCTGCTCAGCAGGGAGCCTGCTTCCCTCTCTCTCTCTCTCCCTCTGCCTGCCTCTCTGTCTACTTGCGATCTCTCTCTCTCAAATAAATAAATAAAATATTTTTAAAAAATAGATAAAGTTAAAAATGTAGACAGATAGTAAAATATGGAAGGCTATTTAACATCATGGTTCCTATATATTTTTTTTTATTTCTTTTCAGCATAACAGAATTCATAGTTTTTGCACCACACCCAGTGCTCCATGCAATGCGTGCCCTCCATAATACCCACCACCTGGCTCCCCCAACCTCCCACTCCCCGCCCCTTCAAAACCCTCAGGTTGTTTTTCAAGTCCATAGTCTCTCATAGTTCACCTTCCCTTCCAATTTCCCTCAACTCCCTTCTCCTCTCCATCTCCCCATGTCCCTATATTTAAATCACAATAAAGTAAGTTCTTATCTACCAGATTAAAGAAAATAAAGAGCTTGATAAACCCAATTTTTAGGAAGGGTGGGAAGAAACATACAGCCTTACACTCTGGTAGGACTGGCTGCAGCCTCCCTGGAGGCCAGACTCACAGCATTGAACTAATGATGCTCGTCCCCTTGGTCCCAGCAAACCCACTTCCAAAAACATAGTCCCTGCTTGAACAGGAATGCATACCTACCTTCCACAACTTTCCTTCCGCCTTCTTTGGAACTGGGGCACCCACTGGAATCAAGGTAAGTGTGTTAGATTTATTGTAGAACATCCTCCCAAAGAATGATGCGTAGTCTTTTAAAAAGTGAGAGAGGGAGAGACATGAGGATAGTCTAGATGATATGAAATGGGGAGGGGAGCAAACTGTAGAAGAGAATGCATAATATAATAGCATTTGGGTAAAAATTTCTGGAGGAATACACCCCAAAAAATGTTCATAGGGATTTCAGAAAGGGGAAAATTTACTTTTGCTTTACTTAATAACATTTAAAATTTTGTCCCTAGCATAGCATGCATATATCACTTGGATAATAATAAGAAGAAACTAACTGAACTAGAAAAGTTACATGTAAGTGTCAAGGTAGCCCTTCTATGTGGATACACTGTAGCACTCTGAAATTACAGAGATGACTTGGCTTGGAAAACGTAGGGCCCAGCTGCCATGACAATTTTATAGGATCTCTCGTTAAATGTGTTCCCACGACTCGTAAGGAGCTAAGGTATGATAGTGCCCTAGCATGGTGCATCACATTTCCTAACACGTTAGGAAAGCCTCGTTTCCCCCCATAGCAGAGCTCTCCACTCCTGAAGGAAGATGCCTGTCAGTTATTTACCGACAATAAACAAGAATTTATTCTACCACCTTACCTTAAATTTGACATGACCGTTCCCTCTTTGGAAAAGTTATCTACTCTTCATGTTTCTTTTTTTTGCCAAATGCGAGCCTTTTATCCACAGCAGAGTAAGAAGGTAGCCGATTTTTCTTCTGTACAGAATATCTTCAGACAGTCTGGGCCCCTGTGTCGATTTCTGTGATGATGAGTCCAGTTCATTGTTCCTGGACGTGTAGGTCTGTTCCTAATCCGGCCGGTCCCAGGAGTTGTACTTAGCGTTCACATGGTGGCCGTGGTGCTTGGCAGGAATCTAAGAAGAGTGATGCCTCTTGCAAGTAGTTGTCTTCTCCTGCATCTCCTGCTTGCAGCGAGTTTAATCTGCAATGAACCACAACTGCCAGACTCGGACCCATTAATTAATTTCTTTTCTCAATCAGTCAGGTTTTTTTCTTCTACTCCAATACCAGAAAATAGTTTAAAGATTTTTTTTTATTTACTTCTGAGAGAGAGAGAGAGAGCATGAGAAGGGGGAGGGTCAAGGGCGAAGCAGACTCCCCACCAAGCAGGGAGCCGGATTCGGGACTTGATCCCGGGACTCCAGGATCGTGATCTGAGCCGAAGGCAGTCACTTCACCAACTAAGCCACCCAGGCACCCCAGAAAATGATTTAAAGTGGGGTAGATAGAAAATAGCAGGGGTTCCTGTGTGGCTCAGTTGGTTAAGCATCTGCCTTTGGCTCAGGTCATGGGTCCTGGGATCCAGCCCCACCTTGGGCTCCCTGCCTAGAAGGAAGTCTGCCTCTCCCTCTGCCTGTCACCCCTCCTGCTTATGCGCTCTCTCTCTCTCTCTCTCTCTTTCTCTTTCTCTCTCTCAAATAAATAAATAAATAAAATCTTTTTAAAATAATGGGAAAAATCTACACCAATGACCTAATTTATCCTTTATAAGAAATCAAGTATCCAGTATTTCAGACCCTTAAAATTATAAAATGTAATTTTGGAGGTATCTGATATGCAAAGTGTTACTGAGGATTGAAGAGCCCAGAGAATATTGCGTGTGGCTCATTCAAATGCCCCCCCTCCGACCCCAAGGAGAAACATATGCTCTGGAAAGGGGACCTGAAATGGCCCACTTAGCCACCCCACTCCTGTCCCCAGGCTGAGAACTACGATCATAAATAGAAGAACATAAAGAGTAACATTTATGTTAAAAGCTGCATTTATCTCCTAAGCTAGTTTTAATTATAGGCTTAAAAAGGATTTTTGGACCTAATTTTTTCTCCAGTGATTTGGAAAAATGAAAATATGTTCTTCCCCTTGGCAGAGTTACCCCAGAAGAGCTCACGGTGTGAAATAAGGTGTCAATGCTGTAATATTTGAGATTTGTTTGCTTGGGAAGCCATAGATGAGAGGAAGAGTGGACTCGATCATGGGCCCCACGCCGAGGGAACCTGCACGGACCCCACAAGCGGTTGGGCACTGTCCCCACACGCATCCCCTGGTCTGAAGCCCAGGAGAGGTAAGGTGGGTCACATTCTCTCACAATCCCCTGTGGCATGAGAAACTTTTTTCAACTTTACTTTTAACAACAAGGAAAGATCCTTCAACCTACATTAAATTGTAAATCTTTCACACCATTTAAAAAATCCTAACGAAAGCCATGAGAACTTTGCCCTAACTCAAGGACACAGCACGGGCAAGTTTATCTGTCCACCTAGCACGTGTTCTGTGTAAACCACCCTGTGCATTAGTTTCTGACTCCCCTTTTGTCCTTCAAAATTTTGGTCATCGAACAGTGATGGCCTTCCCAGTAACAAGTTCTAAAACAGCTGTGAAAGGGCTCCCTTTTTTTCTCTTTTCCTGCCAGCGTCTCCAGGCTCTGCTTCTCGTAGGCTTGGCTATTTCTCATTCCCCAACCCATTCTCTTCCAGCTCTGTCTTTACCCTCCTGTGTTCAGATTCCTTGGAAGCTTCTACAGAAGCTTATCCTGGGTTTCTTTTTGAGAAACAACAACCGTATGTGTGGTAATAAATGGTGCTTACTGAGTACTCAATGGGGGAAGAATAAGGACGAAGAAAGGCCGTGCAGAGTTCCCAAGGAACACTAATTATGAAGATTTTAAGTGAACAAACTGCAGATCAAAGCCCAGACTCCTCCGATAAGATTGTGTGCTCGTTAATGGAACACAGTGTCATCAATTTATTTTTAGCTCAAGAGCCGGAATAGTCCCAGCGTCACATGATCGTGGTGTGACACAGGTGGCTCAGAATCAGGGCAGGTTTTGTTTTTCTCTCCTTGGGAGCAAAGTGCTAGGTCTGTTTGAAAAAAGAATAAGAATCCCTCCTATTTAGCACTGATTTCTTTTTTTCTGAGACCATATTTTTTTTATTGTGTATAAATAGTTGTGTGTGATTAAACAGGTCCTTCTATGCTTAAAAGCATTCAGTTCCTTCACATATGTGTTCAAACAGGAGTTAAGAACACAAATGTCGCCACACTGTGTGTTTAAAAAGCCACTTAGTAATTTACCATTGTGTTGTAATGATTACCATCGACTTGGTAATTTATTAAATGATATAAATTTATTATGGAGTTCAGACATTCAAAATGGGTCTCCCTGTGCTCAAACCACGGTGGGAGCAGAACTGCAGTCCTTCTGACGGCTCTAGGGGGAATCCGCTTGCTCACCTTTTCCGGCTTCTCAAGGCCACCCCCTTCTGTGGCTCACAGCCACTAGCCTCCATCTTCAGGGCAGCTGCGTGTTGGCAAGCCGGGCCCCTCTCACCCTTCCATCTCCCTGATTCTCTGCCAGTGGAGAAATGTCTCAGATCTTAAGGGATCCTGCAATTACCTTGGGCCCTTCTGGATAATCCAGAATGACCTTCGCATCTCAAGGTCCTTGACCTTAATCACAGCCACGGAGTCCCTTTGCCATGCAAGGTGGTCCGCTCACAGGGTTCAAGAATTAGAGTGTGGACATCTTGAAGGGTCCTTATTCTGCCTGCCACAGCCGCTGTAACATTTCTACTCATTCCATCCCGCCCAGTCTAAACTTAGCATGGGTTTCTTTTATATTAAGGCAATAGTCAAGCTGCCTATGATCTATATTTTGGCAGGAAAAAGCATACACCTAATCCCACGATTGCTCTATATTTAACAGGAAAGTTAGGAGTAGTGTTTATCCAGAGCAACTTAGAGTTGACAGGAGTCAGGGAGGAGTCCGGCGGCCGCCATGTTATGGGGTGGGGAGAAGCCCGCGTTCATGTGTGTGCCCCCTGCCCTGAGGCATCTCACACTGGCTGGGCTTCTCAGCATTCCCCAAGCACATTCCCACTTCTTAAATCTTAGCCTTCTACTTACATGTCACAAGCCCTTCTCCGATCTCTTCCACACTGTATTTCTTCTCCGTTCTCTTTTGGCTCCTGGGCCCATGCCTGGCCTCATGGTTTCTGGAAGATGGCGCAGAGTATCGCTCACTCTCGGGCATTCATTTCCCCGGGTGATCGCGTCCACCGTGATTCGGCTACTGACGACATGAGCAGTGGTGCACAGCTGTCTTGTCCTTAAGTCTTTTACTCTCTGGATCTCCACACTGAATCCGCATGGGTCGTTCAGCCACATATGTGCCCCGACCAC
This sequence comes from Mellivora capensis, assembly GCA_004024625.1. Taxonomy (NCBI): domain Eukaryota; kingdom Metazoa; phylum Chordata; class Mammalia; order Carnivora; family Mustelidae; genus Mellivora; species Mellivora capensis. The sequence continues at coordinate 56,162 of PISX010000273.1, forward strand.
CTTCAGGCTCTCACCTTTCGTGTCCAAATGGAACTTTCTCTCTACTCCTTACGCGAAAATTCATTCTAACTTTTGTATTCTCAAGCCTGGCTGGAAATATCATCATCACACGCCCAAGATACCAAACATGAGGGCCCTGCGGTCAACCCAGATTCTTCTCTCTCCTCAAATAAATACTTTTAATAAGTTTTCAAAATCTGCTTGTTCTATCTGAGAGATGTCTTTCAAATCCAGTCCTTCATTTCCTTGAAAAGGCATAAAACATAAAAAAATGGACACATACAGAGGCAAACCTCTCACCGCGTCCCGGATAACAGTCAAGGATCCCTGTGCAGCTCTGTCCCACAGAACACTGCAAAGGTAAAGTGGGTTTGAGCACATTTTATTTCATTTTTTAAAAACCAGGGCCTTTTCACAATTAGAAATGCCTGTTTTTCTAAAATCATACTTCCCCACTAAAGGGCATTCAAATATTAATTCGTGTTTGTTTAATTATAAAAATGATGCATTCATGTGGTTTTAAAAGTACACATTTTATCTTCCACTTCTCCAGTGCTATTAGAGCCTTTTGAACCACACGCTTAACCACACTGCTTGAGGCAATGGCAATTGAATCATACTTTTGATGTTCAATTAGGTTTATATTACTGCATGACAATTACACTCTACTCTGTCACCCTCAGTAAATCACCCACACTTTGTCTAAAGGGCTGCCTTAAGCTAAAATACCATAAATAGCATTTATAATGTTAGAATTATAGAAATGTCGCCACTGCGGAAATGAGTGGTGCCGTCGGAATCTTGAGCAAGAAAATGTCGTCATACATCACGGCACACGTGATTATCATTATGTGTATAATAATACATGATTATTTACATAGTTGTAAAGTATTCTTCTTAGCTGTTCCCAGATGAAAACCGAAGTCTCTCCCAGCTCAAGGACATCTTTCCCCTTTTCTCTCTTTGGCCTACCTTTTCTTCCCTGAACGTCACTCTCCTCTCCGGAAGCCAGAATCTATTCCCCGCCTCTCAAAACATAGCTCTTAATTTACTTACTCTTGTTTGATGAGCTGAAATCTTAACATTCTTTCCCAGATCACAATGGGCTCATCGGCCGAATCCACTCTATTGAACCCGTCCAGACATCTTTCATTTCAACAACTGCATTTAGTAGGACCTCTTTTTTGCTCTCCTAGAGCTCCTCTTTCAAAGCAACCTGTTCGTGTTTTAGGGAGGAATTACCCCCTCATTGCTCACTAAACATTAATTAGAAAGGTTTACATCCTTTTCTGTTCCATGAAGTGTCTCTGCTTCCCCGACCGCTGGCTGTTTTGCATGAAGATCATGATTGCTTTTTGCCGAGATCTTGAATGCTTCTGCTCAAAGGTGTGCTTGCGGTGTTTGCCTGTGTTGCAGGAGGCTTGTGTGGTGCTGGCGTGGGTTTTGTGTGGTTGTTTCTGACTCTCCAAGACTCCGGGCAGCTCACTGTGAATCCCGGCAGGGGAGCCCTGCTGGTGCACAGTGGGGAGGCAGCTCCCCAGGAACCCTCGGTGGCCGTCCTAAGCCCCAGGGGACCCTGGGTTGTGACATCTCCCTGTATTTTGGTCTTGGAAGGGGCTGCTTGTCTTTTCTTCATCTCCCTCTTCTCTGTCTTCCACGGCGACTGTGCCACCTGTAAGGACGGCTCTCCATCTCAAGGTCTTTCCAGGCTTGGGGTCTGCTTTCTCCGGACAGCAGCAGGCCAGCGCCAGGGGACCAGCTGTGCTAAGTATTTCTCAACTAATTGCCTCTGTTATTTGATTTTCAATCCCCACCTTGAAACTTCTCCGAGGGTCTCCTGGGAAGCCGGGGCCGCCCTCCAGCCTGGCGGTGAGCAGCAGGTTGCCATCCCTGATCCCAAATGCTTTCCCTCTTGCAGGAATCCCTCACCATTTCTTGCCTGCTGAAAATCTCCTGTCTTCTTTCCCAGCACACTGCTATGGTTTTCTTCATTTGGGGAAGTATTTTCTTCTGTCATCTCAACGGGAACGGTGAGGAGAGAAAGCAGCCCGGTTCTTCCATTTCTGAACACTTACTGGCAGAAAAAAACAGCCTGAGAACAAATATCACAGTTACGTCATAGCCATCAAATCCCAACACTAAGGGACTCTAAAACCTCGGTTTTCCTTAAATTTTTAACAATTTTATTTTGATAAATTTTTCAGGACTCCAGGCCGTTAGTACATGCTCAACACAGGCAAACACCAGATGCTCGGTGACGAACGACACATGAAGAAGATTTCCTGGCCAGGGTGCGCACTTAGAGTTAGTAACATCGCTTGACTTTTCAATGAACATTTAATATTTTTGTTGGAAAAAAGAAAATAACACAAAATTAGTTTTTTACTTTATTTCTAAATAATGATGTTTACCAAGAAAAAACCATAACACCTAGAGTAGAAATATCAAAAGATGGAAGAAGACGGAGAAACGTGTCTCCCAGGTGACGCTAAGCTATTGGAGAGGTGAGGTCTACAGGTCAGTCAGAGGAAGAACATTCCCGGAAGCAAGAAGTTACATCGATGCGCTTTTAAAAGAATGGAAACGTGATTTCTATTTCTCAAGTTAAGTACCTGATTTCATGTATTTTTGACAGAGCATGTTTACCAGAGCGATTTGACTGCTCTCATGAGCTGTCTCCTCTCTCCCAACCTTTCCTCAACCCCAAATTGCTAGTTACTTGCTTCATTTCATCCTATAAAGACAGCTAACAATCCTTCTCCAACCCTAAAGCATTCCTGTATTTTATATTTATACTTATTTTATAATATATATAATATATTTATATTATATTTATATTATATTATATATATTATATTTTATATATAAATTTTATATTTATATTTATATTTGCCAATTAAACTAAGAAATTGTAAAGCCCAGGCGTTTTCCTTTGGATTAGTAGTTTAAGAATCATTCACGCGATCAACGGTGGGTGCCTCTTTCGATTAAAGTCACATTTACAAACACACAGACTCCCCCTTTACCTCCCTCACAATATCGTGAGGTGTTCGTGGCTTGAGAGTAAGTTTTAGAAATCTCAGATGGGGTCTTCCTGTTCAAATCAACGGTCTATCTTTTGTGCCCATTCTAGGCACGGGACATCAAACCTAAGTCACCTTGCCCTCATCTTCCAGGACGTTAGCCTTCTGAGGGTCCGTCTTAGTTCAGTAAAGTCTACCATCTCTTTGCCCTCCCTTCTTCCAAAAGTGGGATAAGTCCATAAAATAGTGAAAAAAGGGGAGAAGAAAAAAGCCAAGGGATTGTCCCCAAGATGGGGACACCGTCCAGAGTGACATAAAGGAGAAGGAAATCTCTAACGGATATTTCTAAGAAAATGTATTATTTTTGCTGATTGTACAAATTTATCCGTATTTTAGAAACCCAATATTAAAAATATTTTTGTGAAAAAATTCTCCTGCCACAGAGGACGCGCGTGTGCCGGAACACAGGGGAATCCATCCCTGGGCTCGCCGAGAAATCAGCCAACCCTTCCCGGTGAGGAGGGGAGCCTCGAGCGGGCAGTGGCCCTTCCTCTCCAGCTGCAAAGGGGACAGGAACACGTCTGAGCGGTAAGGAGGCCCAACTCTTTAAGAACCAGACAGTAATTCATCTTAAAAAGCATGACCTAGAACTTGACATGCTTTCCCGCAGAGCAGCCAGCAGAGACGCAGCCGACTCAGGGGTGGAGCAAGAACTCCCCGGGCTGAGACGGGGGCCCTGACCGCGCCCTGCCCGGACCGAGCGCCCAAGGACATGCAGGGGAGCCAAGGCGCAGCCCAGGCAACCCGAGCCCCAGGCTTGCAGCAGCTGCTCACCCTCCACTCCAGCAGCAATGGGTACCTACAGGGCACCAGAAAAAATACAAGATAGTGCTCCTACTAGCCCATCTTTTAAAAACAAAACATAGTCTCTTCTCCACTGAGAGCTGAGGAGACTTCCATGGCAAGGCCTCAGGAGGACTAGAACGACGCCCGATACAGCACGTCCCTTGGGATGGGGTCTCGGGACACGCCAGCCATGTTCATCAATTCCCGTTCTCCCGCTCCCCTGGCGGTGCTCACCCCTGCGGAGCGCTGACCGTCCCCTTCTCCTGCCACAGAGGACGAGCGTGTGCCGGAACACGGGGGAATCCATCCCTGGGCTCGCCGAGAAATCAGCCAAACGTGGATCCAGCGTCGTCCCCGCCAACGGAGCGGGGGACTTTCTGTTTTATCTTCCTAAGTAGGGTCAGCGACTAATCTCATTTTTATGATAATACTTTGTGGTTTAATTGTGCACATCCGAAAGCACGTTATCTTTTTTACACATCCTGTGTCACAGAGCTGCAGGCCTGATTTTCCGAACTTTCTTCTTTTGTAATTTGTTACACAAGCACATGTGTTAACTTGGATGGAAACTAACCCGTGAGCGTGCGTGCGTGCATGTGTGTGTGTGTGTGTGTACATGCACAGTGTGCTCAGGACTGTACACGCGCTGATGTGTCGGGATAGCCTGAGTCTCAGGCAGGTTATAACCCAAGGACTTCAGGAGCCGGCATGAGCTCACCACCCCATCAGCCCTGGGCCGGTGGCTGCCTCCTGACTTTGCCAGATCCCTTCCACAGCATCCAGGAAGAACCTCACGAATCCCTTGGGATCTCCTTCCCCATTCGGTTCTGGCCTAGAGTCCGGCAGAGAGACCCTAAGTGAGTGGACGGCAGGTCTCCTTCTCTAGGGGCATTGCCAGCAGACGCGTGTCCCAGCACTGCCTTGTTCCGGGGACCCTCCCCCTCCCGAAGCTGAGCCCTGGTTACTACAGCCGCAGCTAGAAGCCCCAATTTGTGCAGAAACAGGGCGAGCAGGGAAGTGATGCAGGGCGGGGGTGGAGGTGGGGAAGAAGGCTGCCCAGCCAGGTGCCCCGTCGCTGTCTCAAAGGTAGGCAGGATCATCCTGCTTCGAGGACGGGAAGACTGAGCCCAGGCAATCCGCACGAGGCCACCAGCTAATGAACGCCAGAGCCCATATCCAAGCCTGCGCTATTCGACCGCACACGCCGTGCTACCGGTCTGCACATGCTGTGCTCCTTGGCCCCAGGGAGAACGGGCTGGTGCGTGGTGCCATGTAGAGGTGAGACACATTGCTGTAGGATTTCAGGGTGAAATCGTGCTGGGGTATGCATGGAAAAAGCCATTTGCCTAAAAGACCGTAAAGGGAAAACTGTGAGCCTGCAAAGGAGACACTGGCTGGTGTTTGCAAAGAACATCCAAGAGAGCAGTAGAAGCGACATGACCAAGCACGAGGTCTGGGGCTTGGACATGACACACTCCAACGCCTCCTGGGGAGAGCTGCAGAAAGGTCCCAAGGCTTGCCTTGACCCAGCACCATCTGAGCAGGAGGCCTGCAGCACAGCGTGGCACCGAGGGCAGGATCCGGGGACCGTGCTCTGGGACAGCCAGCCAGCCCGACGCTGCAGTAAGGTTCAGCGTCTCCCACATACATCCCTGAATGTGAGCGTCCACAAGCTCATATGTCTTCTCTCTTCAAATCTGTATTTCCGTAAGGATGTGAGTCTTTCCGCTGTAGAATGCGCTCCTACGGCGCTGACTGGCCTCCTCAGATGGCCCCGGCTTACAGACTCCCAGCCCTGTAGCTTCTCTGCTCAGTCTTCCCCCCACCCCTAAGGCCATGGCGGGAACTCCGCTGCCGGACTGAACCCGCCTTCCGAGACAGGGAGCAAAGGCGCCAACAGGAACTTGATCTCTCAAGTCGGGAAAAGCCTGATCTTCAAAGTCCCTGTTGCCAGCGTCCCAGCAGACAGAGGCCAGGGTGACATGCCATCACGGACTGCACTGACGAGCGTCTGAGTGCGAGGAGGTATCCATGTGCCTGTGCGCTTGGATGCGTCTCTGCCTCTGCTTGTCCATCTGTCTGTGCACCCGTGCTTTCATCTGCCTCCTTTCCTTGTTCTTCATGCTTGACCTTTTCCTTGAATCTGACTGTATTATATAACCACTGTATATTTTTATTAGTTTTAGTTTGGTCTTTTTTCCCTATTCTAAATCTAAATGTATGATGACTAGAACACTTAATTTGCTTTATAAAAAAGCAAACAAGAGAAAGTAGCTTTTTATTACAAGCACTAATTGCTTTTTCCTGCAGCGTGCTGCGTAGACAAGAAGCTCCTCGTCTCTGACCTGTGGCCTATGATAAAGGGGACGTGGCCCATTGTCACTTCTGTCTCGCACGACGGGGCAAGAGGATCCCTTTCCCAGGAGGAGCCCCTGGCGGCACTCCAAGGCATCGGGTTTTCCAGAGAAAGGAGAGCTAGTGCCATGGCCCAGATAACACGTGGGGGCCCAGGAGGCGGGGGTTTGTGAACAAAATCAAAGGAGACCCAGAGAATCCTGGTTTCTGATACTGTTGTCTAGTAAAAGACACTTCCAAGTTCTGTGTGCAAAAACAGTCGTTGCTTCCGGTGGCATTAATAAAAGAAACTACGGGCCAATTTAATAAGGGTCCCTGAAGCCACTGGCACTGCTGATTGAGACTCCGCAGCCTTCCTTGTGGCTACACATCTGCCGAGAGTCTCACGACACATAAACCCACAGGCAAAGGTCCACAAAGCCTTCACCTGTAAGAGTTGCTCCGTCCGTGAGCTGATTGGTAATTCGTACCGATGTTTCCAACTGCTCCGCTGGTATACCCCAAAGGAAGGGGGACGAGCACACATCAGTTCCCTTTAAGGTGTACTTCTCTCCAGCAGGAAACTACAAAGTCCTCAAAGCGCAGTGGTCGGTGACGGGCCGTAGGGTACTCGATGTCATAAAGATAAGCGTGGGGCGGCTTTCTGAGACATCTTAGGGGAACCTTTATTTTACATTTTTAAAACCTGGATACGTTATGCCATGAATAGATCCTTCCTGTTCTAAGATAAAGCACCAGATTCCAAATAAACCCTGTTTCCCACAGGTACTTGGCCCAGGGCCTGCTGGTCTCGTGACGCCCTCGCCTCGTCGGCCAGGACCAGTGACAGCTCCCTTCTTTCCTCCTTCCCTGTTTCTAACCCAAACAGCGTCCTCCTGACCTCTCTCCAGCTTTGTGTGTTTTCTTCTGGCTCCTTGTTACCTCTCTCTGCCTCCCTGCAGGGCCCCTGAGTCACTGACCCCAGGACGATATCGGGGATCAGAGTCCGATGCTGTCACCTGCCGGTGGAGACTCACTCCTGAGTGCCCGGGGCAGCAAGGGGCCGGCCAAGGCCACGCGGCTCGCTAGGGCAGAGAAGCGTCAGCAACAAAATGTCCCAGTCCCCATGCCCTCAGATGCCTTGTCTCTGGGACTGTTGGCAGAGACGCTCAGATGTTCTACGGACTCACTCGAAAGCCTGAAGGGCGCCCACGTTTGGAGCCCACGTCTCAGAGCAAGGGGGGTCTTGCGGTGACATTAATACGGCACTAGAAAAGCTCCTGGAAATCAACCTTTCACGTGGAGAAGCATCCCTCTGCCCGAAGAAGCCTGGGGCTGCTAACCTGAGGCCAACCGAGATGCAGTCCGGGGCAAGGGCCCGAGAGCTTGTGCCCGTGAGCAGTGGGCCGCCTCCGAGGTCAGAGACGCCCACCTGCTCCTTCAGACTGGCCGGAACAGACACACCGGCTTCCATATTCTCATTATTCAGCTCTTCGTTCCATAAACACAGCCTGGAGGGAGATCGGGTCTCTGGAAGGCGCGGGAACCCCGGGTTCTGCTCCTTTAGTGGGGTCCCAACAACTCACACCCACGTCCCCACTCATGGGATTTCGGCACCTGACATTTCCACGTGGGTCACCTTCCCCGAGTGTGACCCGAGCTGTGCCGCCCTCCCTGAGCCCATGCATGACATGCCCACAGGTTCCCGGCGGCGGACAGCAGCACGAGGACGGACCTCTCGACAGCGCACTCTTACGGGGCTGGTGGGGATGAGACACGTGTGCTTGCCGCGGAGCACCCGCTTGCTCCCGCTCAGCACCCCTCGGGCCCTCGGCCCGAGCGCCCACGCCCTGAGGCCTGCCTGCCCCCGGCTCCCACAGGGACCGTGTTGCGGGACTCGAGAGTGTCTTCCGTTTGGCCAATGGCACAGGCTGAGCCTAGGACGAGACGATGCGCTTCCCGACGCGTCATGCTGGGTGTGTCCTCGTGGACTCCACGTTTCCTTCTAGACGCAAACACCGCCTGTTAGAAGATGCGTTTCATTTGTGACACCGAGAACGGACGGGTTCTCGATAGACGGGCACAATCCCTTTACAAACAAGGCAGTGACTAAGAGAAGAATGCGCGTGTGCTGGGCGGGAAGATAAAGAACCACCGCAACTTTTCTTGTTAGCTGCTTCCGACTGGCCAGTTGGAACCTTCTGGGACATCTCAGTTTTGGCAGGATTTTTCTCCGCTGGCGAACCCTGGAGCGTGCAGCTGACGTGCTGGTAAGAGGAGCTTTGGCTCTGGCTGCCGGCCGCCCCCCAGCTCCCCGCGCCCATCTGCACAGCCTTCGGTGCTGTCCTCAGCCCCGTCCACACGAGCGTCCCCTCGTCAGGGACAGAACCAGCTGACACCCGGCTTCTCTGGGGCTTCCGGGACCACGTCTGTGAGCCTGTGTCCTCAGACCGGGTCAGCCTGCAGCGCCGGTACCTTCAGTCCCCCCCGGGGCGTGTCCACAGTGCGTCAGCAGTGGTGAGGATGGTCTGGGGACTGTTGTGGGCCACACTGTGTCCCCCCCAGATTCATAGGCTGAGCCTCAGCCCAGCCCAGCAGACAGAGACGACCTTCCAAGAGGTCATCGGGGTAAACTGGCGTTACATGGGCTGGCCTGAGTCCAGGACAGCAGGCCTCCGCCTGAGAGAAGCGGACGAGGTCACAGACACGAGCCACGGGAGGACACGGGGAGAAGGCAGCCGTCTGCAAACCGACGAGACGGGCTTCAGGACGGGGCCCTGAGGGCTCTCTGGGAGCTCCCGGGAACAAGGTGTGGCCGGGAGGGACCCCGACGGCCGTGGCCATGGCCGCCCCTCCCCCCCCGCCCCCCGCCTCTCGGCGGGACAGGCTCGGCCACTCGGCAGCATGTCAGCTGTGCCCACCACCCTCGTTTCTGCTCCATCCGGGGCTCCGGGACCGTGTTCGAAGCCGGCACCCTCGGGCCGGTCGCCTCCCCGAGGGAGGACGGTGTGAGAGCCGGATGCCGTATGCACCCCGGCTGGGTCCCCGCCACGCGCAGAGAGAAAGGGAGGACACACTCCTGCCCCCGGGCCGGGACGCCTTCCGCGGCGCGTCTGCTGGAATGCCCACCGCGCGTGCCACATGGCGGCCCCGAACCCCGCGCCCCGAGAGACAGAGCCTCAGAGCCGCGAGCCCGGGGCTGGGGGGCGCGGGCCGTGTCCACCTGCGTCCACCATCACCGGGTTCAGAAGAAGTTTCCGACCTCAGCACGCTCTGCTCCCAAACGCTTTAACATGCGTATCCTTACTTAGAGTTCACAGGTGGCTTATGGTTCTTTTTCAGACCCCCTACCTTTTAAATTTAGTAATATATGGGGTGTTTTTTCTTTGGAATTCCACAATACTTCTTTTTTTTTTCTTCAGAATTTCACAATGTTTCTGAGGAGAGCTGGAAGCACTCCCGTGAGGAGCGAGAGCGGAGCTGGGCGGGCGCCCTTCCTGCTCTGCCTCCCCAGAAACAGGGCCTGCAGCTGACGGAGAAGCATTGGGCTAAGCACGTTGTTGTCACGCGTCACGCGTGGAGGGAAGAAAACGGGGTCCCGAAGGGGCCGGGGATTGGCTCAGGGCACAGAAGAAGGTCTGTGAGCTCAAGGGGCTCGAGCCTCAGGTCCGGACCCAGCTCCTTCTTTCAAGCTGATGCTCTCCCTCCCTCCATTTCGCTCTGTGTCTCTCGTCTCCCTCCCTCCCTCCTTCTCCATGTCTGTCTCTTTCCTCCTTCCCCTGCAACCCTCTCCCTCCCTCTGTCTCTGTCTCTCCTTCTGTCTCTGTCTCTCTCTCCCTCTGTCTCTGTCTCTCTCTCCCTCTCTCTCTGTCTCTGTCTCTCCCTCTGTCTCTGTCTCTCCCTCTGTCTCTGTCTCTCCCTCTGTCTCTTCCTCCCCACTCCCCCACCTCCTGATTGGCGCAGTGTGACTTGCTTCAGGGCTGGGTGCAGGCTCTGGGGGAGTCCTGTCCCGTCCCTGGGGACCCTCGCACCCTCCGGCCGGCACCTGACACTTCAACAGTAACCCGGACACGGGAGTCCACCAAGACGAGGACGGGGGACGGAGAAGTCCCACAAATAATGGCCTGGCTGTTTGGGCTCTCTTGTTATCTTAACTCGAAGTAATTGGGGGATTTCTGGGCAAATTTAGAATTGGCACTAGAAACAATAAAATCTGAGAAAGTGACTTCACTCGATAGTAATTTGCTTTAGGAAAACCAGCAGCGACGCAGCTGGGCCTGGTAAAGTCTGCCTCCTGCTCGAACCGGCACCGGGACAAAACCCCGCGCGGCGACATCCTCGCGTCAAGGCGCTAACGAAACGGGGACAAAGGAGGCGTGAGATGCGGCCCCAGCATGTGGGGGCCCCGGGACCACAGGGGACCCTTGGAAGACCCTCCTGCTGGCCGCACGCAGCCTCCGTCCCCTCCGTCCCTCCACGGCTGGACGCCCCGTCTGGGACAAACGCCATGATGCCCGGCTCTGGGTGCAGCAGGGTCTTCCAGAACCTTCCCGGGCACAGAGCTGTGCCTGCAGCCCACACCCCGCAGCGTGGCTTCCCGCGTCCTCTCCCCCTGCGCCTCGCTTCACGCTGCGCGCCCGATGTCAGGGATCCGGGATTCCTGCACAGAGACTTCCCTCTGTGGCGCCCGGGGGGCTCGGCTGGTAAGGCGTCTGGCGGGTCATGTGGGCTCAGGTCATGGTCACAGGGTCCTGGGACAGAACCCCGCGTGGTGCTCTGCACTCCGCAGGAAGTCTGTTTGCAATTCTCTCTCCCTCTGCCCCTCCCCCTGCTCGTAAATAAATAAATAAATAAAATCTTCAAAAAAAAAAGAAAGAAAGAAAGAAAGAAACCTCCCTCTCCCATCATAATCTCCTCCATTATTCCTTGACCTTCAGCGTCTGCAGAGCGTCTGGGTCCAAAGCCGTCCTTCCTTCCGGCCAGGTAGCTCGATGGCAGGCCCGTCTGTCCCCGGAGGCCACCAGGTCCCCTCCCCCCTGGGCTACCCCCTAACACCCCTGTCTTCTGCTGCTCCCTCCACGCCCCACAGTATCCCAGGAGGCACGGCCGGGCCTGTCAGGCAGCTCTAGGCACAGTTCAGGGCCAAGGGCTGGTCTCCGAAGTCCCTGCAGTCACCTCCCTCTGTCTCCCTGTCCTTCTGTCTCTCCGTCCCTCTGTCTCTCCATCCCTCTGTCTCTCCATCTCTCTGTCTCTCCGTCCCTCTGTCTCTCCGTCCTCTGTCTCTCTAGTCCGTCTGTCTGTCTGTGTCTTACTTTCTCACTGTCTGTCATCCACGCCGTATTTTACTATGTCCGTCCCTTTGATCTATCGATCAAGAACCAGCCTCAGCCAGTGATTACCAAGGGCTTCGCCACGGTGACTAACGACCGGTGCACAGCCTCCTTTGGAAAGTGAACCGAGTTGGGGACGCGCACCACACGCTCGCCCGACATCTCCCAACGACAGCTCTCGGGTGACTCGGGTTTGCTGAGGAGAAATTAGACAGAGATCGAACTATTAGCCTAAAATAAATGCCATGAAGCTGCTTAATATTGTCAAGCTCCTGAAGCCTTAGATCGTGGTTTCCACGGAGGACGGGCACGAGGCAACAGCTGATGTGTTAGGGGGTGAGGACCGCGGGAGCGGCCGGCTCCGGCCCAGAAGGGCCCAGACGAACGCGTGGGCACTCACACGCTCTCTCGGGTGACTTTGGGTTCTGCTTCTTCTCGCGGGTAGTTTTAAAATTGGTAAGTACACACTCATGTTGTCTATTTTCTGGACACAAACTAATTAGGGTGTTTGGGTGTATCCCGGTACCTTTTTTTTTTTTAAGATTTTATTTCTTCATTTGAGAGAAAGAGCGCACACGCAGGGGGAGCAGCAGAGGGAGGGGGAAGCAGGCTCCCCGCCGAGCAGGGAGCCCGATGCGGGGCTCGATCCCAGGACCCAGAGGTCATGACCCAAGCCAAAGGCAGAGGCTTAACCCACTGAGCCCCCCGCGTGCCCCTTGCTTTTTGCCTTTAAGCAGCTCTGTTCGGCACCTTCACAGACCAGGACGCGTAACGCTCCCTCGTCACCAGACCACGGAGACTCGCACGGACGGACGTCCCACCTCGCCTTCACCGCGGCCCCACTGGACCCAAGTTTACGGTATTTCCATTTCTTATAGAACTCATGCCCACGTTTGCACGCACGTCCGTGAGCATGCCCGTCGAACAAGTTCCTAGACGTGAAAACAAATTCCTAGAGAGGGAATGACTGCATAAAAGAACAGTTTATTTTTAACCAGTTTTGAGGAAATATCGTCTGAAGGCTGAGATGTCAGTAAGCAGAGCTTCTCACACGCCAACCAGCAAAACCGCTCGCTAACCAGGAGCTGGGACGTCCTCAGAGATGCTGGTCTGGATGGTCAGAGCTGTGGCCCTGGACCCCATGTCGCTGACCAGGTCCCAGCTGATGTGCCGCTGCCCTGGGGACCACACTTGGCATCTACTTGGTTTCGAGAAAAGGAAGTCCCCTGACCTCTGGGAGCCAGAGCTGGTGTCCTCTCTTTTCTGAATGTGCTGGGTTTCCTGCCCTGTGCCCGCCCCAGTGAGCGAGAAGGCAGGGCGCTGGGGAGAAGTCCGCCGCCCCCTGCACCTCCTCTCCTCCTTCTCAGAAGCCGCCCGCCGCCTCGAGGACTCCAGGAACGTTTCATAAGCTTTCTGGGAATTCCTCTTCACGCCTTTCCAATGAGGCTCAAGACAGGTAATTCCCGCTAATGCCGCCGTGAAAAGCCCCGCCTTCCTTACACAAAGGTCCTAGGACACCTCTGAGAAAGCCCTTCCCCGCCTCCCGGTGTGGCAGGAACACTGCACGCGGTGCCCTCTTCCACTCCGTATGAAAATCCATCACAGCGCGCCAAGGCTGCAGCCACTATGGGATCAGGCACCAGGACGGACCAGCTTGTTTGCATGTCCACGTGTCACATCTTACATACAACAGGACGGGAGCCATGGGAGAGGGGGTACAAGGACTGGGGTGCTGTTCCCTTGAACACTCACCAAGAGGGTTCCCAGGAAGGCGGCCCAAAGTCCCTCCATGCCCAGGACACAACGACTCACTGTACACTTACTTGAGAAGAACAAGCAGCTCAAATTCAAGTCCAAGTCCTAGTCTCATCCAACCTCCGCTCGCTCTCAGGACCCGCCCGCCAGCTCCCCGGGATGACCCGTCCTGGGCTTCCTCCTCCAGTGGTCTTCGTGGGTCCTTACGTGGCGGAAAGCTTGGTGCACGTCAACCTCGTTCAATCTACTTCTCACAGACGTAACCGATGTTGACTTTCTTTCATTACAACATACTGGGAACAAGATTCCCGTGTCTTCTCACTCCCGGAGACCTCGTGACATGCTGTTGTCCCCGTGAGGGGTGCTGAAGTCGGAGGAAATTGGACATTCCCTTTGAGGAAACCCAGCTCCATTCCAAACCCTGCCCCTTCTACCCATTCTGGGCTTTTCTACCATTTTGCCTCATGGGCTCCGCCTGCTTCTGGTGATGGGTGTGGTTATTCCTATGTGCTGGGTGATGGGTAAGACATCGGACGCGGGGGCGCCTGGGTGGCTCAGTGGGTTAAAGCCTCTGCTTTGGGCTCAGGTCATGATCTCAGGGTCCTGGGATCGAGCCCCGCATCGGGCTCTCTGCTCAGCGGGGAGCCTGCTTCCCCCTCTCTCTGCCTGCCTCTCTGCCGACTTGTGATCTTTCTCTGTCAAATAAACAAAATCTTGAAAGAAAAAAAAAAAAGACACTGGATGTGGGTTACCACGGGGCACCGACTCAGGACACAGGTCCTCCCTCAGCACGTGTGGTCAGACAGGTTCATGCACTGGCCTGTGACCGCAGAGCGGGCAGGTGACGGGGCCAGTCTCCAAGCTCAGCCATCTGTCCCCGTTCACGGCCCACCTCACGTCCCGAGCCGGGAGCCTGGTGGCCGGTACTTCTCGAGTCCTTGCAGGTGGCTCTTACTCCTCCCATGCGCTGGGCCAGCTTCAGAGAGGACGGCACTCGCTATCGGAGTGGTGTTCCGCAGGTCGGTGGACGTGGGCTTGTGATGTGGCTGGGGCTGGTTGTCCCCACGACGGTAGCTGGGGCGCGTATTTTATACTGATGTGAGCGCTGCCCAGGTCAAGAAGAAAGCGTGGACTAACTCAAGGCAGGAGCGGCCGTCCACGGGGCTCACGCAGGCCGGAGCTTCACCGGTGCGGCCCGGCCCTGGGCACAGCTGGGCAGCATGAGCTCGGGCATGTGGCGAGCCTCCATCACCGAGCCCCACAGCCTCTCACAGACCCCACACTGCCCCTGCGGGTGGTCTTTGCCTTCGGGGTCGCCGAGGCCTGGAGCGGACTTGCTGACCGCGTCCCCGAAGCCCCAGGCGCCGGGTGCCCTGCGGCAGGCACGTGCAGCTGGACGGGGCCGAGGCCAGCTCCCGGGGAACGGAGCAGCTCCCACAGGCAGAAAACGGGGCATTGTCCCTCGGCCTCGTGAAGGATGCCAGACCTCTGAGGGTCCCTGAGAGCCCGGAGCCGAGCGGACAGACCCCAACCCGAGACCAAGGTGCAGGAGCAGCGGGAAACCAAGGGTTGCAAGTTATGGAGCGTCGGGGTCGCTGGGGAGTAGCTCAGCAGGAACCTCCAGTGTTGCACAATCCCCAGGCCCCACAGCCTTGTCACTCCGGCCCCACAAGGGGGTTCCATGTCCCAGCCCTTTGCCCACAGGTGTGGCCTCCCTGGGAAGCTGGATCCTTGCCCACGCCTGTTCAGAGGCTCTAGTGCGGGGAGAAGGCCGCGTGAGCAGAGGCACGGACTGGGCGAGGTGGCAGCCGCCGCCAAGGAGGACCTAGGCCACCTGCAGCCCCGGGAGCGGAAGAGGAGCCCCGGCAGCTCCAGAGGGCCCGCGTCCCCGCCGACCCCCTGACTTCGGACTTCCCACCTCTGGACGGAGACAATCAGCTCCTCTTGTCCCGGGACCGCCCCATTTGTGGCACCTGCTTCAGCAGCCCTGGGAGACAGAAAGCGTCGTGACCCTGTTTTCCAAGTGCAGACAGCGGGGCGCCCAGCACCGTGTCATGCCGCCCCCCGCCAAGGTCCTCCCTCACCTCTCCTCAGGCCTCGCTCGCCTGGCCCTGCACACAGGGGTCACTCGATCACGGCTGGCAGCCACCCAAGAAGAGGCTGTCGGGATCCGGATCGGAGGCCCGCGGTCACATGCTTCAGATGTTTGCGGGTCAGAGCGCGGTGCCAGGCGCCGGGACGGACTCGTTAACATTTCTGGCACCCCTGGCTGCTCTCCGTGGATGCCGGGTGAGTCACCAAGGAGGCGTCCCCCCAGCGAAGGTCAGGGACAGGCCTGGAGGCGGGACGGCTTGCCTCAGCAGCACCGAGTCCCTAACAGAGGCCTGGTGTGGGGCTTGCGGCTGGCAGCCCAGGGCAGCACTTCGGTCACTCGCGTGGGGATGGCTCAGGGAGGTGAGGGGCACTCCCCTGTCACTTAATACGCTCTGGGCTCATGAACGAGCTGCCGGCCAACCCTCGAGGCTGACCCACAGGCAGCCAGAGCCACATTTCCCTTCCTGAGTGACAAGCACGGGGCTGCCTAGGGGGGTGCTGGCAGGGGCATGTGGCTGTGTCCCCGTGCACGTGCGAGCGTGGGGTGCACATGCATGTGTGAGCGTGCACCCGTGTGTGTATGAGTGTGCGCCCGTGTGTGTGAGCATATGGCCCCGTGTGTGAGTGTGTGCCCACATGTGTGACGAGTGTGCAAGGGTAGCTCGTCAACAACAGACACGTGGTTCTCACAGTCCTGGAGGCTGGCATCCGGGGTGGGGGCCGGCTACCCGGGGAGGGCGTCCTGCGGCCGCAGCCTTCCCGCGCTGTGCACACTGTGAAGGGACCGGGGCTCCTCGGGGTCTCCTTCATGGCAACACTAATCCTACTACGGGGGTCTCGCCTTCACGACCCCCTCCGACCTGAATCACCTCCTAACACCCTCCCGCAGAGGGTGGGGACTTCAACACGGGAGCGTTCAGACCGTAACAGTGAGTGTGTGCAAACACCTCTGTCCTGCCGCGTGTGCGTGTGCATCTCCGTGTGTGCGTGTCTCCCCAAGTGCACGCATCTCTGCATACATGTGCACATGTCCCCGCATACGTGTGCACATGCATGTGGAGCCCAGGAGCTGGGTGGCAGCAGAGGCCGGCAGGACACGCAGGGGGACCGGCAGGGGGACGGGCAGGAGGGCGGGCGGGGGCGGGGGCAGGAGGACATGCAGGGGGACCGGCAGGAGGACCAGAGGCCAAAGGAGGCCAGGCCTCCCCTCCGCAGAGCGTCCTGCCAGGCGGGGGAAGGGCGCTGGTGCGCAGAGGCCTCCGCGGACTTTCCACGGACTGTGCTGCCACCTAGCGGGACAGCGGGGGCCGGGCGTCCTGCGGAAAGACGAGAAGGGTCTCCGCCCTGCCCAGAGAGGCCCCTGTGGCACTGGGACAAGGAGGGGTGCGTGGGGTGAGGAGGCGGGCCGGAGCCCCCGCCAGGCTCCTTATCCCCAGGCCACTGCTGTGAGGGGGTCGTGCTACCTCCTGCATCCGGAGGGAGGCCCAGGCGCTGTGGACTTCTG
Source organism: Mellivora capensis (assembly GCA_004024625.1). Lineage (NCBI taxonomy): Eukaryota > Metazoa > Chordata > Mammalia > Carnivora > Mustelidae > Mellivora > Mellivora capensis. Next base: position 73,048 of record PISX010000273.1, read on the forward strand.
GCGTCCACACAGGCCGTCCTGGGGGACGGATCCTCCCCCAGCCCCGCCCGGGGCAGCAAGGATGGAGCCCGAGCTCCGAATGCAGGAGGAGCCCGGCTGGCTGCTGTGTCTGCAGGGGGTCCCATCGCCCCCGCGCCCCGCAGTGCACCCCAGGCCTCTGCGGAGCCTTCGCGGGAATCAGGAAGCCCACTGGGAACCCCCAGGGCCTTGGCTCTGCTGGAGAGACCAGTCTACCCACCTCACACCCTCATCTTCCTCGGAGTCCGAGAAAGTAGCTCTGGGTCGTTTCTAAGTCCCCTTACTTCGAAAAGCATCCTTCTCCCTGCTTCCCCGGGGCGCGGCCGCCGTCCACTGTGGCTCTACGATTAGGAGACCCACGTGCTCCGGGACCTTCTCACACATCACAGTGCAGAAGTCAGGCGTACGCGGGCGGCGCCCTCCACCGGGCCGTGTGATGCCGACGTCCTTATGCAGAGAGATGGGGGGTGCGGAGCCATCCGGGGGAACAGCGCAGCCCCGGCCCCCGTGCCGGCCAGCCCTCCCTCTGCCTCAGCCTTCTTCTGCAGACGTACCCGGCCGCCCCCAGTCCTGCCGTCCAGGGGGAAGACCCACGGGACCGGGGTCCCAGCCCAACCCCAGCACAGCACACCCAGGCCCCACGCCCCTGACATCCACCACCGAGATTCCTGAACATCGTCCTCTGCTCCTGTCCCCGCACACGCTGTCAGCGCTCACCCTGGGGTCAGGCTTCTCACGTCGCTGACCTGAACAAACAAGGCAAAGGCCACAGGGAAGGAAGAAGTCACGGGGGTTGGACTCTTCAGAGCGATGGGGACAATCAGGTGAGGGCGCCCTTGCCGAGCCCGGGTCTTTCTTGGAATGGCCTCCAAGGGAAAGTCAACATCGCCGTAGGAGGCACTGATGAGACAGAATGCTCTGGATAAAATAAGATAAAATAAGTCTAACCCTTGGTAGATTCTTGTCTGTGTTATAGACTCAGGCCACGGGGTTAGGATGTGTCGTGAACAAGCTGGAGGGCCAGACTAGCCACCATCTGCTACCAGAGCCACCGTTTCTCATACAAACATGGCACGTTGTTCTCCTTGAAACCCCTGGCATCCCCCAAATTTCTACACCCACCGGCCTTCAGGGGCTGTGTCGGCTTCCCACGGCTGAGAGCACATTGCCACGAAACTCACGGCTTAGACAGCACGCACGGACCCTCTCGCGGTTTCCAGGGCTCAGGAACTCGAGAAGACGTGAGCTAGGCGCGTCTCGGAATGCGGGTTTTGTTTTTATTCAGGTGTGCTGAGGCCCGCAGGTCAGGGGACAGCATCCACTGCTGGAAAGTTATAATCAGGGACCCCGAGAGGAGGTGCCACCCCGCGCAGGCCAACCGGGGCCACGGAGGAAGCGCCAGGAAGGCCTCTCGCCCAGCACAGAAGCTTCCAGCTCACCGACCCTGGACTTGCCAGCCTCCAGCTCTGCGACAATGACGTTCTGTTCTTCATAAGCCCTTGTCGGGGACCCCCTGCTGCAGCGGCCTGAATGGATGGCCATTTGCATCCTCTAGGAACTGGCCAGCCCTGAGGGGCCGGGGAGCAGTCTCCCCAGGGTCGGCAAGGCCCCCGGATATCAAAACATGAGAAAAGACAGAAAACGCAGTGTCTGATTAACAGGGTGTTTTTGGCTCATGGCTTGGGAGAGCGGAGGACCCGCCTTTAAGGGTGTCCCCACAGCAGGTGGCGCGAGGCTCGGGTCCTCCACACACGGTCTCTCCGTGGGGCCGCGGGGGTGCCTGTGCGGCTCGCACCTAGATCCCTGCAGCATGCGTGACCCCAGAGCGGCAGCCGGGAGCCGTGGGGACTTTTTATGACCTTGTCTCTGAAATCTCACACCATCCCCTCCGCCGGCTCCTCTGTGTTAGAGGCCCAGCCCGGGTCCGGCCCCCCGGGGGGAGGGTGATTGAGCTCCACCTCTTGCAGGGAGGAGAAAGGACCCATGGATATATTTTAAAGCCACCTCAGGGGTTGGGCCAGGCCCTATTTCCGCTCCCCTCTCGCCCAAGACCCTCTGCCCCATCCCTGCTTTTTAACCAAAGGCTCACGTCAGAAGCACCAAGGAAGGTTGCTTCCCATTCAGATGCCCAGGACACACTGTCAGACCGTGAAAACCACCCTGGGGTCACGCCCAAGTCTGCCCTGCCCCCGGGGGCAGCGCACAGGGCATCCGCACGGGCTCCTTGAGTCGCTTTCTTGGTCTGCCGTGACCTCGGTCCGCACCATCTGGGGAACATTTTACTCCCGTCCTCAGCCAGCGTCAATGCCGCCCTCTCCATGAACCCCTCCCAGATCCCTTGTCCAGCACAAGGACCTGCTCTGCCTCGGTGTCCCAGGATCCCTCTGGACACACCCCATGAGGCCTGGAGCATGGGGTGATAGCAGGGAGGGTGAGCTTTTCTCTACAGCTGGGCCGGGAGGCCCTCAAAGGGAGACACGACACGTCTACACTCACGTCTGCACCATCTGTCCCCAGGGAACGGTTACCCTATTCTGGCCAAATGAACGACCGAGGGAAAAGCGAAAGGTCAGTCTCTGGAGACATTTGGGGAAAGGGCAGGTTTCCCTCCCACATGTGAGCTGTATCATTGGAACAGCCAACCTTGTGCAGCCGTGGGCCTCTGTCGAGACCGCACGCGAACTCTCCCAGACATGGCCGGCTCTGATGCACGGTGCTTGCCCCTGGTCCTACTTGAGCTGGGCTCGTTTCTCTTGGGAACTTGACCTCAGTGTCTTTCAGCTTAACTCACCACCCCCAGGCCCCGCCAGCGTTCCCTGCATGACCCATCCCTGGGCGGCATCCTACGTGGTGGGACCATCGCCTCTACTCGTCTCTCAACTTCTCACCAACTCCTGAGAGCAGGGCTGTGCCTTCTGCCCCTCTGGTCTCTGTTGCTTTGACACAAAGCATCCGGGAGCTATGTGTGAGCTGATGGGTGTTTCCAGCACGTCCGCCTCTGGAGCAACACATCCTATCACTGTGCAAAGACTGATCCCAACTTCTTAAAGTTCTCGACATTTTTCAAGAAGGGCAGAGATGCGGGTTGTCCTACGTGTGAGGGGTAATGTCCCGCTGAGTCTAGAAGACTGGCCCCTTGTCAACGTCATGAGTTCAGTTCGTGGGTGCCACTAGGAACGCTGCAGGAGCCCGGGAGAGCCCAGGGCCCAGCCCGCATGTCTCTTTGAAAAGGGACCTGTGTTCTAGGTCCGTCCCCCAGTCAGCCACATCACACTACAAGTCAGGCAGGGCAGGACTGTGCCTTTTTGGTCACAAAGGCATGGAGGCCCTTACTCAGGCCATAACTGGATGCTTTTCTTCCCCCGCTCCCCCAATCCTGGCCTCTAATTGGCCCGAGGAAAAGCAGTCAAAGGGTTGTGGGCAGCGTCTACACGTACAAGGAGGATATCATGGCAAATCGTGAGTAGATGTGCTCTGGGCTCTGCAGGCCCTGGCAAGCACCAAAACCCACGGGAAGGGCAAGGCTGGGCAACGTGAGAAAAACATTCTGGAAACACGACGGGACGCACGATGAGCTAAGCTGCCCCGTACCAAGGGAAGGTTCCTGAAACGTTCAGCATTTCAGTAGATGCTACCCGCAGAGCATCCGTCCACCGGCAGACCCACAGGGCAGCCGAGGAAAAGCAACCAGGTCTGATCAAGATTCTCAAATTCGTGCAAATGGCAGAGTGTGCGGAACTGTATAGGGGATCACGGGGTGTTGAAATAGGACACGTAACCTACAAGGAATCTACACCCGCGTGAAATATGCCCACACGTGTGTGCCCGCGCGTGCCTGCACATCACAGGAGCGCACACGTCTGTGGGAAGTGCGGTGTTGGTGGAAAAGCAGCAGCAGCACCAAAGACATACGGGAAAATGGAGAGACTCTCTAATGAAAACTCTTCTGTCCATCTCCTCGTTTTCATTCTTTTTTTTTTTAAGATTTTATTAATTTGACAGAGAGAGACACAGCGAGAGAGGGAGCATAAGCAGGGGGAGTGGGAGAGGGAGAAGCAGGTTCCCCGCTGAGCAAGGAGCCCGACATGGGGCTCGATCCCAGGACCCCGGAATCATGACCTGAGCCACCCAGGCGCCCCTCCTGTTTAGCTTCGTGTGTTTTCCTGCCACTGCTGGACATCTACCTGCTGGAGAGTGTCCCTCGGGCCCCGCCGAAGGACTCCTAGAGCAGGGACACCCTTCGTCTCCTGCACCCCTTAAACCCCGCAGTATTATGGTTCGATTCCTTTCTAAAATGTGCCCACAGCCGCCACCTATGAGCAACAATGTCTTCCTGCAAAGGTGGGAACTGATAGCCTTTGCGGTGTCTCCCGCGAAGGACGTACGTAGACACTCGCTCTCCTGTGACCAAGGACGATCACTAGGTACCTCGTGGGACAAAACCAAGAGTCACTTCGGCGGAAGTAAATCAAAGTTGCCTCCGTTCCAGAGTGCCCCAAAGATGCTCCTTCGGCATTTAACTAAAAATTCTGGCTCTAGTGTCCTGTTGGACAAGCCCTGGAGTTCAGGCAAACATGGGGCCCCGCTGCAGGTGGGACGGGGCCTCTGTGCGAGCCGTCCCTCTGCTCCCTTCCTGCGCTCACAGCCTCGCACGGCACCTACTTATAAAGGTGTTTGTGGGGAGCTCTTCACACTCCCCGGCGGTTAGTGATTCAAAGTCACACGAACGATATTTTTGGTGCACGGTTTACCGATACGGACACGAGAGACTCATTTCTTTACAGGTCACACGTGCCGCATCCACTGCCCCAGTGCTCATAATTGAATAATTCATTGCCTCCCCCCCCCCCCCCCCCAAAAAAGCAGTACGAGCGTTAACATCGCTGAAATCATTTCCTTCTGGGAAATGGGGCTCCGGGGAGGTGAAGCACGCGAACCCCCTGCGAACCGCGGTCCCCGTGGTACCATTCCCCGCCTCCAGTTCCACGACGAAACCTCCCAGAGTCCTGTGATCCGGTTCTCTGTGGCCTGTGCAAATGCGGGAAAGATACACGGCAGTGAAGAGTGGTCTTACCACTTCGGAACTGACCGACCCCATCCCGAGTTCACACCCCACGCCTGTGTGGAAGGCTTGCACGAGCGCCCAGCCTTGCCCACTGACACCCTGTGGCGTGTTCTCCTGCTTTGCCCCAAGCAGCAAGCCAGGTCCACGGGCTCCGTGCTGGACAGAGTAGTGACCCCGAAAGATGTCCAAGTTCTCGTCCCAGGAACCCCCGCGTATGTTCCCTTACCTAGCAAAGGACAACAAAGATTGAAAAACAGAGGTAAAGTGTTACCTGCACGGACCCAAGATAAAGCCGTGAGTGTCCTTAAAAGTCAAAGTGGGAGACAGGAGAGTCAGATGGAGACAGGAGCGTCAGAGGGAGACGTGACAGCAGAGACGACGCCAGCGTGGAGAGAGGGAGAAGGAGCCCAACCGGCCCTTGCTCAGGTGGGAGACGAAAGAAGGGGTCACAGCGCAGGGACGCAGCAGCCTCCGGATGCTGGAACAGGCAGGGAGCCTCCAGGAGGAAGCAGCCAGCCGACACCCTCATGTCTGCTCCGACTCCCAGCCTCAGAGCTGCGAGAGAACAAGCATGTGTTCCCGCCGCTTCCCCGAGCGGTGATCTGTTCCAGCAGCAGTAGGAACCCACACCGGCTGTACACCTGCGGAATATGTTTTCTCGAGACCCTAGAGAGACAAAGGGCTCACAAGAGAGGGAGGAAAACACAGGGAAAAATCAAACAGTTTTAACCGCATTGCCTCGAGTTTTAAAGAAAGGGAATTTGTGGGCGCCTGGGTGGCTCAGTGGGTTAAAGCCTCTGCCTTCCGCGCATGTCATGACCTCAGGGTCCTGGGATCGAGCCCCGCATCGGGCTCTCTGCTCAGCGGAGAGCCTGCTTCCCCCTCTCTCTCTGCCTGCCTCTCTATCTACTTGTGATCTCTGTCAAATAAATAAAATCTAAGAAAGAAAGAAAGAAAGAGAGAGAAAGAAAGGGAATCTGCCGCAAATTAGTTTCCTTTCCTTCTATTTTCTCCCTGGCTGGCGAAGGTCATCTGTGTGCAAGTGTTCACGCATTCGCTTGATTAGCAACCGTTCACTCAAAGTGTTTCCTGCACACTAAGCTAGAATCAAAGGAAATTTTAAAAACAAAAAGGTGGGTTTTTTTGCTTTCACCCCTCCCCAAGAGGTTGATAATATAGCAGAAGAGGAAATGTGACAAACGTGGCGAGCGCCACAGTGGGGGGTGGCGGGTGCTGTCGGGGACAAGGGCAGGGGTGCAGTGGGTGTTGCCCTGAGAGCATCCCAACGACTCAGAGGAAGGCCGGGTGGGGCATGAGCGTTGCGGGGGATAATGTGTCCAGACTGGCCGATGAGGGACCGTCCCCGGGCGGACAGAGAGGACGACAAGAGGAGAGGCACAGAGGCTGAGCGGCCCCGCTGGGAGCCTCAGGGCGCAGCGGGGTCTGCAATGTTTGGGGTTCCTGTGGGAAATTCCGTGAAGTATCTAACATGTTTTCCAGTTGAGAAAGGGAAAAAATTTAAAGAGGGAAAATGTTCTTTGTGTGTGAACACTAGTAAAAGACCATTTTTATGAGAATTAACTCAATGCTTTTGAAACATCTTGCTGGGAGGTCCCTGGGTGGCACAGTCGGTTCAACCTCCAACCCTTAATTTCGGCTCCGGTTGTGATCTCAGGCTCCTGGGATCAAGCCCCGTGTCAGGCTCCACGCTCGCTGGGGAGTCTCGTTAAGAGTCTCTTACTCCCCCTCCCTCTGCCTCGCCAGTAAATAAATCATCTTTTTAAAACAATTTTGCTGAGGTGACCCTCCGCCGAGGTCATTGCCGGCGAAGTTCAGGGCTCCGAGAGCATCGCACTAGCTCCAACTTCCCCACGCCAGCACGTGCTCATAAAAGGATGGAGCTTAGAGAGAATATGAAGAAAAACAGCACAGCCGGGCGTCCCTGGAGAGCACAAGAAAGCAGAGGAAGGCGTCCTTGCCGTCCCAGCAGGAGGGGAGAGCGAGCGCTCCAGGGACAGCCTCTCGCCCGGCCGCCTCCCTGGTCCCACATGCCTGAACGTCAAGGAAAAACTAGGCATCCTGCAAAGTAGGTAAAGTAGGATGTGAAAAAAACTAACAATTGGTCACCCTCTAAGGTCACCTTTCCCCCACCGTGTCTTGCCCCAACACATTCAGTGCTGCCCTGGACACAGCACAGAGAGGAAAAGCCCCTGGGAGTCCGGGCGTCCGCGGCCCCGCATGGCCCCTCCAGGGCTGTGCCGTCTGGGTAAGCCCGAGTCCGTCCGTCCAGGGTGGAGGAGGTGTCCCACATGGTTGGCGGCCGGCATCGGCGACCACGGGGCCTGCCCTTGCCAGGCGCCTTCCGCGAGCTGGCCCCTTGCTGCGCGTTGCCTCCTGCCCGGTGAGGTTGCCCAGAAGTGCCCAGGCATGTTATTTGTTTAAAAATCTAAGTAGATGGAAGGCGGCAGTGGTTCCCAAATGATTTAATAACAGACTCTCAAAAAAGGGGGGCGGTTAACGCCCTGATGTTGCAGCATTGCCCACTCCCACGGTGTACACCAGTCCGCGGCCGGGGCCGAGCCCTCGCGAGCGGCTGGGAGCCGGCCTGGCGCATCACTGCGGAGGCATTCACAGACGAATGAGGCAACGCAAAGGTTTCAGAAAACAGAGGGCATTGCTCTGTGGTCTGGTGACGGAGAAGAGCGTTCAAGTAATGACGCAGAATACAGAAGCCATCAAGGGAAGATGAGAAACTTGAATTTACGTCAAAGACTCTCCATATCAAAATTAAAATTAAATTTTAAATTGTAAAACAAAGACAGAGTTAAATGAAGATGAGTGTTATCATGGAACGTCACCTCAATAACCCCAACCACACGGCAGGAACTTATGAGATGACATGAACCATAGGCTCAAGAAAAAGAAACATCCAAGAATCCTTTACTATATTAAAAGAAATAATAAGAGAAACCAGAATCGGAGTTTCTGACCAGGGGCGTTTCTATAAAGTAGTGCACTGTGTTGCAAGGCCAAGGGGAAGTCACCATGCACGGCGCGGGCAGGGACAGAGGCCGGACCTCACAAGGGAACGTGACGTCTAGCAGAAGGCAAAGAGCTGAGACCCTGACCCAATTCCCGGGAGGTGACCCTGGAGATAAACTGTCCCTGCTTATTATGGCAGGTTTCTGGTGGCAGTAAACTGTTGGTCCACAAATGGGGGACTGGGTAAGTGGAAAGGATCCCCCCACGACACAGAGAGTGTGCAACTGTGAGAAAGGATGAGGGGTTCCCTGCGTGGCAGAGTTTAAAGATCTCCAAACCAGATCAAATTAATAATTTTTTAAAAGCAACATACAGGGGCGTCTGCGTGGCTCAGTGGGTTAAGCCTCTGCCTTCGGCTCAGGTTGTGATCTCAGGGTCCTGGGATTGAGCCCCACATCGGGCTCTCTGCTCAGCGGGGACCCTGCTCCCCCCCTCTCTCTGCTGCTCCCCCTGCTTGTGATCTCTCTCTCTTGCTCTCACTCTCGCTCTATCTCAAATAAATAAACAAAATCTTAAAAATAAATAAATAAATAAAGTTTTGCCTAGTGGCTTGGCCCCACGCGGACGCGGACTGTCCAGCAGCCACGAGATGGAGCACCGGGCCCACGAGCGCACGTGGCTACAGGTCACGTCCGTCACACTGCAGTGGCCAGGCGTGCCCTCACTCCCGTGCACCTCGCGAGTCCCTCCGTGAACGGCATCTCGGTTGCTTGCAAAGTCAGACGTATTTCCTGTATGACCCGGCAATTTCCCGCCTAGATTTTCCCCCAAGAGGAAAGGGATGATATCATGAGGCCACATGAACACAGACAGCAGCTTTGGTCCTCACGGCTGCAAACCGGAAACCAGCCGAATGCCCCCATCAAGAGAACGCTCGAGGACATTGTGCACACTGTGGACCCCGCCCCCAGCAACAACAAGGAGCCCAAGCACTATGCACGCCCGGCGGCGGGAGGGTCCGAAATGCACGCACAACAAAAGACACACGGCAGGAGCGCCTCCTCGACGGAGCTCTAGAGCTATATGCAGTAACGGAAACCAGGTGACAGGGGCCTGGGCGGGGGCAGTGGGAGGGACCACAGCTCCCTGAGAAGGGGATGGAGGGAACCATCCATTGGAGGGGACGTTCCGTATCTTGACGAGACTGGGGATCTACTGACGTCTGCACTTGTCAAAGCTCCTTGGGACGCTCAGTCTGCAACACGTGCCTCGAGAAAGCTGGTGGGCGGTTTTGGGGCCGTTTCCATCACACCCTTCACAGACAGGAGGCGCGGACTCTTTCAGCTATCAGAACACAACACAAGCCAGAGAAGCCCGAGCGATAGCCCAAGTCTGGCTGCAGCTCGGGGACAGGAGCTGTGTGACATCGGACAGATGCTCAAACTCTCCGAGCCCGCGCTCTCTCTGTCACATGGAAACGCAGCCCACCCAGCAGGTGAGTGTGTTCGACTCCTGGGGCCGATGTAACAAAGCAGCCGGAACCGGGGGCTGACGACAGCAGGGATGTGCTCGCCCATGGTTTTGGAGCAGGGGGTCTGGGGCGGCATGCCTCGGACACTGGGGAGACTCCTTCCTCACCTCTTCCCCGGCCCTGGCGTCTCCCTGCATGTCCCCGTCTTCACAGGGTGTGTCCCCCCCAGGTGTATTGGATTCGGGCCGCCCTCATCGAAATGACAGCTGCAGCAACCTTATTTCCAAATGAGCTCTCATCCTCGGGCAGCCAGACTGAGGACGTAAATATCTCACGGAGACTCCATGCAACCCCTGACAGAACAGAAGGGGCCAGCAGTTCTGGGTCGTCTGGTCCAGATAAGGAGCTGCGAGGCGGAGTCCTGAAATATCCTCGCACTGATCCGTCTGCTAATTTCTAGAGCATCCGGACTGGGGTGCGGTGGCACCGGACCAGAAGCCTTCCCTGGCACCCTGGGGCAGGACGAGGACGTGAACCCCCCACAGAAGCTGAAAACGGTAACTGAACTGGGAGCGCGGCTGGAATTCCCGGCAGAGAGCAGGGACCCAGGGCAGAGAGCAGGGACCCAGGTGAGGCAAAGTCACGCGGGTTCCAGGAAGCCCCCGGCCGCCAGCGGGTGGGGGACGGCCCTCGGGGCATGCTTCCAGCGACGGTCCAGACTCCTGGGAGACCACATTTTCTGCAAAGACTGAAAGCAGAGAATAAAGGGTCACAAGGACTCTGCAGGGAAGCCTCCCACACCCACGCCGGCCGGTCCTGGGGGCGCGCGGTCGGGACTTACAAAAGAAAAGGGTCAGGAGAAACCATAGGAGCTCTTCCAGGAAAGAGTCTATGAAGCCAGGGCCTGAGTAGCATTGCCCAAGGGGCCTTGGATGGGAGCACTTGGCTCCGGGATCCTGCGCGGATCCCCGCGGAGTAGACGCTCTGACAAAAGGCCGAGGATCACGGGTCTGCAGCATTTCTCCATCCGCAGAGTCCCCTCAGCCAACTGTGACAGCCAAAACCCGTACCCGTGCAACTTCTGGGAAAGCCCCTGCTCACGGGGGGCGGGGGGCACGCCTCCGGTGCTGGTCATGGCCAGCGATTTCGAACACTTGGAACCTCTGTCCCACACATTCTCCGGACATCCCCAGTCCCTCCCTCTGTGGACAGAAGTTAGCAAGCACGAGGCTGGTTTCTGCAGGACGGCTGGCATCCCTGCTTCCCTCAGCTGCTGCCCCCAGGCCAGGGAGGCAAACACGACTCTGTCCACCGAGAGAGCACGCCGCTTCACTTTCTGAGCTCAGGAACCCTGGCTTCCCAAAGCAGTTTTGAAACAGAACTCACGTGTACAGTGTCTTTGTTTGCTGACATCTTACACACGTGTGCCTGTGGATTTCCCCAGTGTGAGAACAAGGCTTGCATGGAGGAACCTCTGGGTCCCCTGGGAAGCATCCGTTTTGCACTGAAAGGGACAGCCCCTGGCGTGACGTCATTGCAGGGCCATGAGACACACACAGTAACGGAGTCCACTCGTTTCCCCGGGACATTCCGGCCTGGTCATCCAGTCCCCAAGCACGAACGTTCCCGGGGTCTGTGATCACAAGGGCTGCCTTCCAGGAAGCTGAAATCCATCCTAGCACAGGGATTCCGGGAATGGACTTTGCTTCTCATCATTCAGGAAAATGCCTTTTGTCGTGCAGATGAAGGCCCACGACCCCAGAGAACTGGGTCTGACAAAGGGGCTGGCAGGCAGCTCCGAGACCCCCCACTTCCGGAAGTGGCTCTGGGGCAGATTAATGCGGGGTGCACCCATCCTGTCAAGGAGCCGAGCTAATCTTAGACCTTTCTACAGTAGCTGGGCCCATCGCCCAAACGATGCTGTCCATTTGCTTTTAAGACCCCACTTCAAAGAGGAGATCCGAAGGCGATCGTTGGCGGGGACAGCGATGTGGGGAGGTTACTGGGATTCCCCTGGGGGGTTAATATTAATAGGGCGCATTCCAGCCAAATGACACTAGCCCGCTGCGTTGCGGGGCTCCTTTGGGGCGCGGGGGGCCAAGAATGAAGCTGTGTGTGCACGTGCTCTTTTGACCAGGCTTGGGGAGGAAAATGGAGGAAGCTGTGCCCGGCTCCCGGCCTTCTCGGGAGAGCCTCCACCTCTGGGGACCGCGGTCTCCACAGCCCGCGCCCTGCTCTTCTCCAGCCCGGCCCCCGAGGGCTGAAGTCCCTTTGTGCCACCCCAGCCGACCCTCCACAGGGCACAGGCTCGCCGAGGCCTGCCCACTCTGCATCCAGAGGCCCTGAATGCGCGTGCTATGGCGTAAGAGGAGCTCGAGAAATCAGAGGCTCCCCCGTCTGTGTTTATCCCGCAGGTGCCTGGAGCGGTTCTGCTTCACGGTAGGTCCCTTGGGACGCCTTCAGCCCGCTCCATGGGGCATCAGGCTCCTTGACCCATAGCGACTCTTCTCCAGGCCCAGGTCAGAAGAGTAAGAGAAGGGGACTGAGCACACAGGGCCCCCCGCTGCCTCAACATGGCACGGGGCCCATCCCAGCACCGGTGAGGGCCCACCCGCTGCTGCTCAGTCCCATGAGGATGGGTCTAGGGCAGGGAGGGGTGAGGACTTGGCAGCGGCCATGGAATCCGCCCCAGACCTCCACCCTGTACAACAGGACGGCTAACACACGGGGACGTAAATCCCCAGGCAGGTCCCCACAGAGGTGCGGCCGGAGGGCCTCAGACCTCGGTGGGGATGCTTAGCCTTAAGGACACTTTCCTTGATAAGCCAAGCACCCTGCTTCCGGAGCTCGGCACCTTGACTCGGCCCCGTAACACTCGGACACCACAGTCCTCATCCCAGAGCGGCTGTGCTGGCCCCGTCGCCCGACCGCGTAACACCCTGAAACGAGGGACTGATGACCTCCCTCCAGACACCACGCTCCCTGGGGGGACACCCGGTGAGTCGCGGGCCTTCAGCACCTGCCCCGGCCCCTTGGAGTCTGGGGTCCACAGCCAAGGTCCTTGCGACATCGGCACGCTGTGGCCTGAGCGTTCGACCGGCCACCATCCCCGACACCCTTGACTCCCGGACACACGAGGACATCCTTCTGCCCTGAAAATACAAACACCCAACCCCAGCTGGAAGCCGCGGTCCCACCGGAAAGTTTGCTTTGAGTCCTCTCTCCGTCCTTTTGACAAAAGAACACAGAAAAAAACCATAGACGATGAGAGTATGTTCTCTTCTTTTTTCTTTTGTTCCCTTTCCTTTTTCTCCCTTACGGAAGCGTCTGCTTGCTCGGGCCAGCGGGTCATGAGGGCCCGCAGGAAGGTCTCCCATCAGACTCACCAGAGCGGTTAAGCCGTGAAGCACCTCCATGGAAAACCGGCCTAGCCTTTCAGATTTGCCACGAGGCAGGAATCTCTGTAACAGGGTGGGTGGGAATTATGTGCCCAGGCTCCCAGGGGCACAGCCCTGGGTCCGAGACCCCCCACACATTTTCTCACGCCTTCAACAGGTGGACTGGAGGGGGGCTCGGGCTGCTGCGGTGGGAGCGGTGCGCCCCTCTTAATGAGAGCAGCTCGGAGCATCCATCATGGAGGGAGACCTTCCCCCGGGGGCTCCTCTCCCCACCAGCCAGCTCCTTCCCGGGCGCTCAGGTCCCATCAGTGGAGCCAGACAAGGATAGAAACCGCGCAGAGACTCCCTCTGTTTTTCTGGGATCCGTATATTCTCTTGGATCTTTCAAAGGAACACAATTATCCGATCATTCCTAGAAGCAATTAAAATGTGGAAGGACACACCCTGCTTTGGCAGCAGAGTCTGGCTTTGGCGACCACGGGAGCCATCGTGACGACACAGACAAATTCCACCCAGCCCTCCCCGGAGCAGTGAGTGCAAGACCAGCTTCCTCCGGCAGCCGCGCCGTCCAAGAGGAGTTTCCAAGACACATCCTGGCGGCAAGGCTCAGAGCAGGGCAGACCCCCACGTGGGATTATTCTCGAGTCTGGGGAGCGGAGGGAGGCAAAGAGGCCGAAATGGGAGCAGGGCATTCGGGGGTCCCCTGAAGGGGCCCTCAGCTCTGGCGACAGTGGACGCCCCCGACTATGGGGGATGAGTTCCGTGGGAGTGGCTCCCGGCGTCAGGGGGTCTCTCTGGCATAGAAAGCCCCTCCCTAAAAGGGAGAGAGGGAAGCTGGGGTCCTAAGAGTTCAAGAGGTGGGTCCTCGCCGGAAGCCCAAGGAATAAGACTTGTCACCTGCGGCCAAGAACGTCAAGGCCTCGTGCAAAGGCGCGGGTACTCCGAGCCTCCGCACCAAGGCTCGGGGACAGTCTCGGGGCCGTCTCTTGGCCTCTCCGCAGAGGTGATTCAGAGAGCACCGTGGGCCTTTACCCGTTGTGGTGAAGGTCTCCATGTGAGGTGAAGGCAAACCGCTAACATACTCCGGGCGCTCAGGAGGCACCGGCAGAGCAGCCATCGGGCATGCGGCGAATCTGAGAGCTTCCTACCAACACGGAAGGTTCTGGTGTCCATCACTGTCACTCAAGACAGAGCGGAAAGGGCGCCTGGAGGGTTCGGTCATTAAGCGTCTGCCTTCGGCTCAGGTCATGATCCAGGGTCCCGGGATGGAGCCCCATGTCCGCTCCCTGCTCCGCGGGGGGCCTGCTTCTCCCTCTGCCCCTCCCCCTGCTTGTGCTCTCTCTGTCTCTCTCTCAAATAAATCGTCTTAAAAAAAAAAAAAAAGCAGAAAAAATCAAGGCTACTTGTTCAAACCAATTCTTTGGTCACAGGGAAAAATGCAACCTGCCCTTGGTCCTGAAATACTGTTTCAGCAGGAGGCTGACGTCCCGCTCCGGGGCTGGGGCTGTCGTCTGCCTTACCTTTGTTCAGCCAGACGGCTTCGAAAGCGGAGGACGGGGAAACGGACTTCACATAGAGAAATGGTCCTCAAGGTCAGCGTCCCAAGAGGGGCCGAGGAATCATCGCCAGCCGCCCCACCCGGTAAGCCCCGTGGGGCGGTCACTGTCCACTGAGCGCCGTGGCTTCTTGGGCCTCACGTCACCCTCGCCACGCAGCCGCGGCAGGGTGGCCTTGCTCGCTGCTGAAACACTGGCCGCCAAGCACCAGCTTTCAGAGGCAGCTCTCTGTGCGAGGGCGGGCTCCTCTTCCTCAGAACCAAACCGCCCGAAATCATAGGCCTTCTAAGACAATAAAAAAGAACGCAGGCACGATCTTGAATGAACTGTTTCTTTCCCCCCCTGAGATGACCAGACGCTTCGCTTCCGCAGGCGGGAATGGCCCTGGGGTCAGGCGGCCACCGCAATGCCCCGTCTCGCTTACCCCTGGGGACTCGCTGCCTTCAGTTCGACTCTAGGGCAAGGCAAACCCTCTTGACCTTTCATTTTAAAGGCAAATAAAGGGCAGTCGCTGTGCTGTCAAGTCGTGAACAGCCCACAGAACCGTTATTTGGAAGGTCTCGAATTCTGACAAGCAGAAAGGGTGTTTCGGAAAACGTGTTGCAGAGAGTACTATCGTGAGAACTCAGACCCGTGCGCCACTCAACCCAAAGTCACCCCAAACCTAACGTGGGGTTCTAACAGCGGCGCCCCAGGGAAGGACGGCCCGGGAGGAGGTGCGCGTCGGATTCGTTTCCTGCCCACATAAAGATAAACTTGCCAGCGTCTGAGAGCAGCCCCGGCCTTCCCAAGGATGAGAACAAAGTCACTTTGCTCGCGGGCCACGGCTTTGACATTTCTAAAACCGTCAGAGCGAAGCAGCCGTGGCTACAGCAGGAGCTAGCGTTGGAACTCCTTCGAGAGAGACGCCTCGGAGAGCGAGCTCGGGGGCCCACTGCTGCACCGAAAGCATTTTACTGGGGCGTCGCTGTGGTGTGGACTGTGACTCCCAAACATGACAGGTGCACTCCTAACCCCGCACCTGGGAATGTGACCGTATCTGGAAACAGGGTCGCTGCAGATGGGACGAGCTCAGAGGAGGTCACCCTGCAGGGTGGCGCCCGTCCCACGTGGCTGGCGTCCTCCTAAGAAGATGGGATCAGGTGACAACGAAGCCAAGGCTGGAGCAACGCTTCTAGAAGCAAAGGAAGGCCATGGAGGGACGGCCACCGCCAGGCCTGGGAAGAGGGAAGGACGGAAGGACTCCACCAGAGCCCTGCAGACACCTTCATCTCAGACTGCACCTCCAGTGCATCAAACAAGAAGCTCCTGTGGTTTCAGCCGGAGGAAACCACGACAGGCACATACCTCCGTATCGCGGACGGTCCGGTCTCCGGGCGCAGAGGTGAACTGGGTCTCAGACCCTTGCAGACACGCCCGGGTGCTCCTGAGCGGGGGCGGTGCTGGCGGGAGGCGGTGCTCCTGCTTCTGCTGTCCCCGCAGTGGCCGCTTCGACAGCATCCTTGGCCCCTCGGGGGATCCCTGCTGCCTGCCTCCCGACCCTTGACCATGGTGGGCTGGCACAGTTGCCATGTCCGGCCCAATTCTCGGCACACCTGGACGGCCCAAGTCCCCAGCGGACCCGGATTTCCCTCCAGTAGACTCGGTCTCTGCCCTTCCCGTTCTCATCGCCCCAGACGGTCAGCACGACGAAGACCGGGTCTCCCCTGCCCTCCTTCCCACCAGCCCTCACCGGGGGCAGTTCGGCTTCTCCTTGCTGGTGTGTTCGGCTCAGCCCGGCCGGCCGTCCGGGGAGGAGCGCATCAGCGGCAGGGAACCGCCCTGCCCTCCGCTGCGCTCTGCGGCCTCCAAGGACCGTCCCTACTTGCTTCTTTCTGCCATACTGAATGGTGTCCGGGCTGCGGACACGTACGCGTGCCCGTCCTTAATTAGACAGATTTCTACTCTGCCGCTTCCTAATTAGACAGGATCCGGCTGAACCACTAAGCAGCAGTGATGCATGTAACAGGTGATCTTCAGGAAACAGTGACGTACATGACAGATGCCGTGTATGTAACAGGTGCTGGTACAGAAATGAAAAAGCAAGAGGTTAAGAGGATGTTCCAAGAAGCATTAAGGTGCGGGCACACACATACTCTCCCCCCCCCCACGGAAGATAATTTAAAACTGGGGACACAGAGAGGCACTTAAAAATTACATTGCACCTGTAGTAATCACTACAGTTGACTGTGGTAGAAAACCAATACAGATCGTGTATTTTCCTTCCTCTAGAACTTTGGAGTCAAGTTCGTGGCCCACCTTGGAGACCGTATGGAACTGGAGGTGTCTTAGAGCTCGGGCTGCTGTAACCAAGGACCAGAGCCTGCGGCTTATACAAGAGACGTCTGCTTCTCACACGGCTGGGCTGGAGGTCCGAAATCGGGGTGCCCACGCAGTCGGGTTCTGAAGAGAGCCTCCTGCCTGGCGTTGGACGGCCACCTGTCTCTGTGCCCCCACACAGCCTCTCCTGGAGCTCTGCGCACACGGTCTCTCTCCTCCTCTCTGTGGAAGGCACCACCCTATCGGATCAGGGTCTATGCCATGACCTCACTTCCTCACACCCCATCTCCAGCTGCAATCGCACGGGCATGGGGGTTAGGGCTTGGACAAAGGAACTGGGGAGGGGACACAAGTTGGCCCACAGTGGGGGGAGGGAGTGCCTAGTGTTTCATGTGAATCATAATTGTGGCCTCTTAAACCACCCGACTAAGGCTTGTTTCTGATTCCCCAAAGCACTTCAGGCTTTGGTCTATAACGTGCATGGGTCAGGGGCCAGCAGGACCCGGGGCACAGGCAAGTAGGTGACCTAGAGGACGATTTGACCAAGAATCTGGTGGCCAGGATGAGCCTGGATTCGAGCAAGCAATAATAGCAGGGCCTCCAGCCCTGGGGCTGGGGACAGGGGAGGGACGGTGCCCAAGGTCCCAGAGCCGGGAGCAGCATGCAGGCTTCAGAAGACCAACACAGCACCCCTGACTACCGCACCCCCTCCCCTGGCCCCGGGCTCCATCTGACAGACGCCGGGCAGGGGCCAGCATGACTATGGAGCCAGCCCGGACGGGCCTCCTGGGCCCAGAGCAGGGTGGGAGGGGGGCTGGGTCGCCGGGACAAACAAAGGAATCCTGCTGGAGGAGCCTCTAAAAACTCCTCCAGTCTCTGCAGAATGAGGGGACGTCGAGCAAACCAGAACGTCCCAGGAGCCCACAGGTGAGCTTTTCACTTACGTTGGGAATTTTGAGCACGTCAGGAAAGCCTACAGTAGGCCACTGCGTGAACCGTAGGCCTGCGGGAAACCATGAAGAATTCTACCCGTGGACAGGGAGCCGTCACAGCCTGCAGGGTCCGCGGGCCAAACGCCCGCTCCCTGGGTCGAGGGACCAGCCAAGAAGGAGCAGGCAAAGGAGGGGCCCCTTCAGGCCTCATGGGGCAGAGAGCTGAGAGCTGCCCCTGGGGCAGGGCAGGCTGTGCCGCCCACCAGTGGGCAGGCTGCTGCCCCCGCACAGGGACAGATGGGCGTGGGTGAGGAGCAGAGGGACCGCCGCACTGTGCTTATATCCACAGTCCGGCCAATTCCTTGGGGCCCAGACGTGGGTTCCCTCCATCCCACTGCAGGTGTGACCCCCCTGACGTTGCCGATCAGCCTTCCAGACGCTGCCCTCGGTAAGGGGTCCTTCCCACAGGGTGTCCCCCTTCGCTCAGTCGCTCTGCTTTTCAAAAGACCAGTCCTCCGTTCAGAAAAAGAGCAGCAGGCGCAGGGCTCCTCTGAGGAGGGCCGGAGACCCCACTGGGCAGCCCCCCAGACCCTCCCGGACCTCAGGCTCACACCGCACTTGCCGCCGGACCAGCGGGGACCCTGGGGGAGCCTGCCTGCGGGGAGACCCTGCGTGTGCCCCTTGTCTCCCGCCCTGTTTGAAAGCTCCCGGAAGACAGCTTGTGTAGGAAGCGCCACGGTGAGAAGAAACCCAGCAGCACACACGGAACCGATCCCCGGTGGGCGTCCCGCTGGCCGAGAAGGCTGCTTTCCCAGCATTCCACGAGAATGCCCCGTTTCCTCTTCTTCGTGTTTCCAGAAGGTTCAATAATGTGTTAGTAAAGGAGAGGGAGTCGGAGCACAAACTAGACAAAACAGAACATTAGGGGCGCCTGGGTGGCTCAGTGGGTTAAGCCTCTGCCTTCGGCTCAGGTCATGATCCCAGGGTCCTGGGATCAAGCCCCGCATCGGGCTCTCTGCTCAGCGGGGAGCCTGCTTCCCTCTCTCCCTGCCTGCCTCTCTGCCTACTTGTGATCTCTGTCAAATAAATAAATAAAATCTTAAAAAAAGAAAAAACAACAGAACGTTAGAGCACGGGGAAACTCTTGGGGAACAGGAATTTCTTCTTATGTCCAGAAACGTAGGTGTTTCCAATGTTGATAAGAGGACGGTAGATCGGTGAGGGTCCTGTGATCAGTGTGACGTCATACGACGTGAGGACTTACAACACACTCACCCACACACCTGTCCTGTGCTCACACTCCCCCCTGCGCCGTGTAACTCCGAGCCCTGTCCTCCAGGCTGCTATTCCAAACCACCAAAGACGGGCTTAGAAACGGCAGACGTGTGTTTCTCAGCGTTCTGGAGGCTGGAAGTCCACGACCAAGGCTCAGGAGCTCCGGGGTCCGGTGAGGCCCCTCTCCCTGGTGGGTCCAGCGCTTCTTACCGCACTCACCTGGGGGAGGGGTGAGGCACCCCGCCGCTTACAAGGCACTAGTCCCTGTTGTGAGGGCTTCACGCTCGTGACCTAACAGCTCCCTGAGGTCCCATCTCCTAACCACCGGGAGTGTGTGACTGGGGTTTGGTCCAACATACGGATTTCGGGGGGACACAAACATTCAGTGCGGAAGGATCGGCGCATACGGCAGCCCGAGACACACCCAAGGTTCCCCGGCACCGGCTTCTCTGTCTGAGGGCTCTGGGAGATCCGAGGGCACCGAGGCAAACCTTCAGGATGACGAGTGACACGTGCCTCCAGCCCCAGCCCGGCCCTGCCTGCAGACGCGCGAGGGGGCGCCGCCCACACCGCCCGCCCAGGGACGCGCCAGCCCATGCGCAGGGGTAAGTCAGGTTTGGGGTGGTTTGTGACTCGCCACAGCTGACTGACACACACATCTCTTCTGTGCTGTCCTTGGTGACGGAGCAGAGCAGAAAGGTCAGAGGATAGACACCAAGTCCGAAGAGGAGGGTGAGACCCTATACACAGAATTCAGCCCTTTGCTTTCCCGCGACCGGGCCGGGTGCCAGGACACCCGGGGATGGCTCACAAGTCGTGGCTGGATTTGGGGGATCGGTAAGGATGGGTCTTCCTCTGCAAACGAGTTTCAGGATGGTTGAAAAGCAGACCCTTTGCAATCGCCTTATCAATTTTGTAGAAGCAGTAATCCCCTTTTCCTCTACAGCTGCGTTCAATGAACGCAGCCGTCTCTTTGGGGAAGAACAGGGGAAACACGCACGTGGGGCAGGAGGATCTGTCATTAAAACAACAGAAGCGACAGGAAACGTAACAGAGGGTCGTCTTTGGTAAGGGCTTTGTACTGCAGGTACTGGTCTGTGTTTTGGGCTGTCGCCATCACTGTGCTCCTGCATGAACCCCGGAGGGAGTGTGAACAGACCAGCGGGGGGGAGGGGGCTTTGTATTTTTGGAGAGATTTCCCTTAGAACAAATCATCTAAGACAGCGGGGAAAACTGAGAGGCCGTGAAGGCTTATTGTCATTTCCCCTTAAATCTGAAATCATACAGCAGGACACGAGCGATTTAAAATGGAGTCTGCTCTGCTGATTGCTTCCACGCAGCTCCCCAGCACTACCGGGTAAAGCAGGCCGTGACCTCCAGAACTTAGTGGAGTCCTGACCGTGTCTGCTGGCCTTGTTAGGAGGTCATTTTGTGATGGCGAGGCCTGGCCCTGGGCCACTGTGTCATTTGAGCCATCCAGGGCTCACGCAGCAGCGAGGGGACTGCGCACACACAAACTTCTATTTATAGCTGGTTTGCTAGCAACGGCTGAGTGAAGAGAAATGGATCACGGGATGTGCTAGAAAGGTTTAGGGTCATCATGATTCTTCTCTAGACCCACAGATGGGCGGGCGGTGAGGACTGGGTGTGGCCCAGTGCAGCGCCTAGGAAAGACCCAGGAGGGGCCTGAGCACCTGCCACATTCTGTTCTAAGCCCTTGACACCGATCGGCCAGCTTTCCCCCCAGCCTTGTGCACGGAATCCTGCAGATCAGGAAACAAGCCAGGGTGAGTAGGGATTGCCGAGAATTCAAACCCAGGCAGTCTAGTCTCAAAGGCTGGACATTCCTTCTGGACACAATGTACAATAAAGATGCTCACAGTGAAGTAAAAGTCCAGTATTTCCAAGCGAATCTACAGAAACCTTAGGGGAGGAGTTTGCCCGCAGATGGTCCAGACGGTGCGTGGGTGGCGTCACCTGTCCCTCCCTAACAGCAGCCTGAGCTGACGGGGCCTCCAGGTTCCCTCCGGCAACAAAGGGACATCGGTCACAGTCCAGAAACCTCAGATATTATGAAGTTCAGCAGTACTTTAAGATAGAATTACACCAGCCTCTAAGGAAAAAATCGTATATTTTGTGGACTTATAAGGAAGTACGTGGGGGCGCCTGGGGGCTCCGTCGGTTAAGCCTCGGACTGTTGATTTCAGCTCAGGTCATGATGTCAGGGTCATGGGATGGAGCCCTGCCCTTGGGCTCCCTGCTCAGTGGGGAGTCTGCTTCTCCCTCTGCCCCTACCCCTCTGCCCCTCCCCCAGCTCACAGAGCTCATGCCCCTGCAAGTGCTTGCTCCCTCTCTCTACAATAAACAACAACAAAAAAAATCTTTTTTTAAAGATTTTATTTATTTGACACAGAGAGAGATCACAAGTAGGCAGAGAGGCAGGCAAAGAGAGAGGAGGAAGCAGGCTCCCTGCCAAGCAGAGAGCCCGATGTGGGGCTCGATCCCAGGACTCTGAGATCATGACCTGAGATGAAGGCAGAGGCTTAACCCACTGAGCCACCCAGGCACCCCCAGAAAATCTTTTAAACAGTACATGTATTTCTATATTCAAACTTTTGAAGTATTTTGATAAGTGCTTCCTTTGATATCATAAGCTTCCTTATAATGCTCTGTATGTATTCTGCTATGTACATTCTTAAATAAATTTTTTTCCGGGAAGAGTTCCATGGGCTTTGTCCGAGTGACAAGGGTCCATAGCACAGAAAGAAAACAACAAACAAGAACTTGGGCAGGGGTCACCTGAAGGGCTGCAGGGGAGGAGGTCTCCCCTCTTCCCTCCTGTTCTTCTGGTCCTAGTCCTCCCCGGTGGGGCCCAGACAGGGTGAGGGTGGCCCACAGCCTTCCGAACGGCTGAGCTTGCGCTCTGGGCCTTTGGGGGCCTCGGGCGTGCTCTCCAGGGGCCCTCCCCTTGACCCTGGAGAGCCACCTCTGGCTCCCCAGATGTGACCCTCTTTGGAAAGGCCCTGAACAGCTCAAGCCAGCTGCTTCCCTCCGGCCCCTGGATGGAGCTCACACCTCCAGGCTCACCTTCCCAGAGCCTCGCCTGCCGCTGGGCGTGGCTGGGCCCCCATCACCCCACTCTGAGTGTGCAGAGACAGCCCTGGGCAGTGACCGAGGGACGCTCACGTATTAGGGGCTGGATTTCCCCAAGTACCAAGGAAAGAAACCACCCAACAACAGACAAGTGCAGGGCAAGTGACCTCCTTTCCTGATCCTTTAACAATGCCTGTTTTCTTTTCTTTCTTTTTTAATTTACTTTTATTTTTTCGGTGTTCCAAGATGCACTGTTTATGCACCACACCCAGTGAGCCCGGCGGTGGGTACTGACGCGTGTTTTCACTAGGACGATGCTGGCTCACAAGCTCCGGTGGAAGACTTCCTTCTGCCTGTTCCGAGGAACTCGCCAGCCGCTTTCTCGCTTTCTCAGTTGCATGAAAACCGTGAGCGGACCCGGCCGCGGAGTCCGGGTGGCACCTGGCGATTTGCTCCCCAGTCACCTCCTTTATAAACACAGGAGAAAAGGGCACCGTGTTGCCGCGGGGGGAGGGCGGGGGGTGGGGTTAGACCCGGTGGCCCCGCAGGAGCCCCGCACAGGGGAGCGGCCCCCGGTGGCCCCGCAGGAGCCCCGCACAGGGGAGCGGCCCCCGGTGGCCCCGCAGGAGCCCCGCACAGGGGAGCGGCCCCGGTGGCCCCGCAGGAGCCCCGCAGTCGGAGGCCGGCGCCGCCCGCAGCGCCCCCGCGGGAGGAGGTCCGCTGGGCCCCGCCTGCCCGAACCCCGCGCAGAGGCACCGTCGGAGCCGGCCGCAGCACGCAGGACGCCCGGCCACCTCCCGCGTGAAGCCCGCCCTGAGCTGAGAAGTTTTGAGCTCAGAGCAAGCAAGGAGGGCTGCCTGGGGGCGGCGGAGGGACGCTTCGGAGCAGAAGGCATTTCCCGGCGGCGGCGGTGACTCGCACTCGCGGGGACCCGGCGCGGCTCCGGGGGCTCCGGGGGCTCCGGGGGGAGGGGCGGGGCCGGGGCGCGCGCCGCTATTTCGGGCGCCGGGGCCAGCGGGGCGGGGGGCTCCGGCAGCACAAACGGGGCGTTAGTGGGGGCCGCGGGGCGCGCCGATGAGTCAGACCCGGCGCTGCAGGGGCGGGGCGGAGGGCGGCCACGCCCTCGCAGGGGTGCGGCGGGCCGGCGCCGGGAGCCGCACCTGGAGACTAAACGTTCGGTCTTTGACTAACCGGTTAAGGCGACGCGGGGGTCGCCCGAGGAGCCGGAAGCGGCGCGCGCGAGGCGGAGGGGGCCGGAAGTGGGCGGGGCCGGAAGGGGCGGGCGGTGGGCGTGTCTGCGGGCTGCAGGGGCGGCGCCTCTCGGCCGGCCTGCAGCGGCCGGCGACCGTCGGTTCCGAGAAGAGCCGCTCGGACCGCGGCCACACGGCGCTGCAGGCCGCAGGGTCCGAACGCGGACAGCCGGGAGGCCTCGGCCAGGGCGGGAGGGGAAGGCCCTCGGGCGGCCGCAAGCGGGAGCCTGCGCTCTGGGGTCACCCGCGGCGCCCCGGCGCCTTCCCCGCCGCGGCCTCACGGGCCGGGCCGGTCTCTGCGGGGCCCGCGGCGCTGCCGGCGTCCCGCACCCGGAGCCGCGTCCGGGGATCGGGCCGCGCAGGGGGAGAGTCGGGCCGTTCCGTCCCCTCCGCGGCGTCGGGACGCGCCCCGGTGGCCGCCGTCTCGGTGACCGTCTGGGGACCGCAGGGGACGGCGCGCACTCGCGGGAAGGACGCGGCGCCCCTTACGGCGCGACCCGAACACCGCGCGGGCCGAGAGCGCGGGCCGGAGGGGCGGGCCGGGCCCTGCCCTCGGCGCGGGAGGCTCGCGAGGCCCCGGGTCCCGACAGCGGCCCGGGGAAGCGCCGTCGGGATCCGGGAGGCTGAGCGGGCTCGGGCGCGGGAGGACGGCGATCCGGGTGGGGTGTGACCCTGCACGTGGCGGGGTCCCCAGCGTGGCTCCCGGACGTGAGAAGACGGTGCGGACAGGGAGGAGCCGGGCCGCAGCCTGCGCTCCCGGGGCGGGAAGCTGTGCTGGACACTGTGCCCAGCTCGGCCGCTGCAGGAGCGGGGACCCCCGTCCGCACTTCCCGGGCGCGCTTCTCGCCTGCTCTCATCCCTCATCTTCAAGGCCCGTCCTCAAGTGGGCCACTTCCCTGATGTCCCCTTGGCATCGACCCTCATCCCGTGCCCAGGACTATAGTTTTTAGATCTATAACCTCATGTTACATACCGGAACTGCTACAGGTTTCTTCCAGAATTATTTTCTAGGAGAAAATTCCTTAAGGGGTTGATATTATTTATGTATGTTTATCCTGTTCCTAGCCTGGTAGCTCGGAAATGGTATATGAATGATGGAGAAGTGGAGGGGTAGATGGATGGACGGTTGGAAGGAAGGGAGGGTGGATGGATGGATGGACAGCCGGAAAGATGGATGGACAGATGGAAGGAAGGATGGATAGACGGATGGGTGTAGCAAAACGGGTTTTTCCTTTTCCTGTGAATTCCTCCCAGTCTGATTCTGGTTTGGAAGAACTGCAAATGCAAAATAAAAATGACCTAGATTATGCAGATCTCTGAGAGGTTATATGCCCTGCCCAAGGTCATGAGTTTGTAAGTGGCAGGGTCAGAATCTGAGCTCACATCTGTCTAGTTCTGTGAGAACAGAATGACCCTTGGATCAAATACAGATTCTGGAGGACAGACCCAGCATCTGAGCCCCAGCACGTGAGAGGCCTCCTGTGAAGATGATGGTCCCAAATGAGCCAAGCCAGTGGATATTACTGAAAGCACAGTTAGTTATAACCAAAAAGTTTGGCAAGAGCGAGCACGTATCTATTAACATAGATAGCCCCCGGCTTATAATTAACTAAGTCAGTGACTTACAGTGCATTCAAGCACTAGAAATAAGAGGGGGAAATGTTAAAATCAAGCAAAATCAAGTCACTTGTTCCTCTTCTGTCACCATCATACCACCATCAGAAACAGTGCTCCACACTTCTAAACTGCAATCGTGTTGAGACAGGTTCCAGGGTAAGATTGAGTAAGCACAGCCCGGCCTGTCTTTCCCACCATGGAGCAGGTATCAGAGGATAGAAAACCAGGTCTAGACAGACCACCAAACCAGTGGGGGAACTGACTGTATTTCTCCTTTGCTCCCATCCTCTTTCAGCCCAGGCATGGCTGCAGTCACAGGAAGTGTGCACAAGGTAAGGCAAGTAAAGACCATGAAAACTGGAAAGCAATGGGGAGGTCACAAAGAGGATAGACCTTGACAAGAAGACTGCAAAGATGTGTGTAAATGCTTGGACTCGTCTTGGTTCTATGCAGACAAAGCTCTGACCCTTAGGAGCATGGCAATGACACTGAGGACCGACCACTCTGCCCACACCCCAGGAGGCACAGGGTGTCATTTATGCAGGACAGATCCGAGTGGCACTGCAGAAACAGATCTGACCCTGGAACCACAGACCATGGGAGCTAAGCTGGAACCTGGAGCCTTGAACCTGACCAGATCAATGTCCGGCCCAAAACAGCAATATTCCCCATAGGAGAAATATAAACCCACAGGTTCAAGCGTTCTGTGAACCCAGTCCATGCCAGACATGTCATAATCAATAATATGAAATTTGAAAAAAATGAGAAATCTTACAAGCAGTCAGAGAACAACACGTCATTTATAGAGAGTGATGCTTCAAGAGGGTGATGGTTTATGACCAAGTGTGCTGTGTCCTGGAAATGTGACACTGGCCCAACCTTTGGTCATCTCTGCTATGATATTATTCATCTAAAGAAGCAGCTTCCCATAACCGTAACAATTGATGCACAAAAAGCATTTGAGACAAAATTTAACATCCACTCATGATAAAAACTGTCAAGTATAAAAGCATCTATATAGAAACCTACAGATAAAATTATCCTTACGGTGAAAGACTAAATGCTTTTTCCTTAGGGTCAAAAACAAGGGAAGTATGTCCGTGCTTCCCACTGCTATTCAACATTGGACTGGAAGTGCTAGCCAGTGCAAAAAAGCAAGGAAAAAAACAAAGTGGGAACTACAGTATGGAAAGGAAAGAATAGAACTGTCCCTATTCATAAAAAAACCCTGATTGTCTATGTAGAAAACCATAACAAAAGTTATAAAAAATCCTCCTAGATGGGGCGCCTGGGTGGCTCAGTCGTTAAGCATCTGCCTTCAGCTCAGAACATGATCCCGGGGTTCTGGGATCGAACCCCACATCAGGGTCCCTGCTCTGCGGGAAGCCTGCTTCCCCCTCTCCCTCTGCTGCTCCCCTGCTTATGTTCCCTCTCTTGCTATGTCCCTCTCTGTCAAATAAATAAGTAATGTTAAAATCCTCCTGGAACTATGAAGTAAACTTGGCAAAGTCATGGGATCCGAATCAATAGACACAAAAAAATCAATCATTTCTATAGATTAGATATGTACAATTGGAAAATAAAAATTTAAAAATAATCCTACTTACAATGGCTCTGAAAAATAAATATGCAGGTATGAATCTAACCAAAATGTATACAATCTGTAGGCTTAAACCTATAAAACGATCATTAGAACATCAACAAAGATCTAAATCAATGAAAAGACATACAGTGTCGTTGGAATGTAAGATTCAGTATAGTAAAATTGATTATTCTTCCCAAATTGATGAATAGGTTTAATAAAATTCCAATCAAAATCACAAAAAGGATTTATCTAAAGTTAAATCTCAAATTTGTATAGAAAAGCAAAGAAATTAGACTAGCTAAAACAATTCTGAAAAGGAAACACAAAGTAGGAAGAATCACACCCACTAATGTGAGGACTTACGTCAAGCTAAATTAATCAAGCTTTACTTTATAGCTAAATTTAATCAATTAAAGCTTAATTAATCACTGCCTTGATGAAGGTGGTCATAGAGATCAATGAACAAAACAGAGTCCAAGAAATAGGGCCACAGGAAGCACTGGCAATTAGTTTTGACAAATTATAAAATCAATTAAGTGAAGAAATGGTAGCCTTTTACAAAATCAGAACAATTAGATACCTATCTGTGAAATAAGCCTTAATCTAAAACTTACATGTCATTTAAAAAATAAGCCAGAATGGATCATAAGACACACGTATCTATGGCCAACTTATTTTTGACCAAAGTGTCAAGACTATCCAATTGGGAAAAGATTGTGTCTTTAATAAATGGTGTAAGACAACTGGAAATACATATGCTGAAAAGAAATTGACCCCCTGTCTCTTGCCATGTACAAAAATTAACTCAGAGTGGACCATCGACATAACATAAGAGCTAAAATCATAAAATGCTTACAGGAGAACATAACGGGTGAATGTTCACAGCCTTGGATCTGACAACGCATCCTTTGCTATGACACGAGCATGAGAAACACAAGAAAAATAGATAAATTGTAATTAATCAAAATTGTAAAATTTTGTGCTTTGAAGGACATTATCAAGAAAGTAAAAATATAACCCATGGGGGAAGAATATATTTGCCAATCATGTATGTGAGAAGGGTCTAGTATACAGAATAAAGAATGCTTACCAAAAAAAATTTTTTTCAGTTGGCAAAGGACTTGAAGCTCTTTCTTCAAAGATACATAAATGGCCAATAAGCACGTGACAAGATGCTGAACGTGGTTAGGAATTAGGGAAACGTGAATCGAAACCTCAATGAGATACCACCTCACACCCAGGAGAATGTCTATAACCCAAGCCCGGAAAATGCAAGGGCCGGCGAGGATGTGAGACGGAGGCACTGGCGTATGGTTGGTTGGGGTGGAGAATGGTCCAGCTTCTGCAGAAAATCATGTGATGTCTCCTCCAAAATGTAGAGTGACCACAGGACTCATCAGTTCTGCTCCTCGATACAGACTGCAAAGAACTGCAAGCGGACTGGAAGGCAGGGGCACACAGTGTTCAGAGCTGCACTATTCGTGTACGTATATGTTTCTTCTGGTGGAGGATGTCAGATGCGGTCAGATACCACCGAATCCCCGCACTGCGCAGAACCCAGAGTCGGAAAATCCGTAGTCCAAAGGCAGACAAGGGGTGGCCAGGGATAGGGAGTCACTGCTGAATGGGCTCTGGAAGTGGGGTGATGAAGATAAATCTCGCTTTGGAATAGAGGTAGTAAATTCACATCATAAATGTACTAAATGCCACTGAATTATTGACTGAATCGTGGTGAGTTTCAAATTATGTGGATTTCACAAACTGAAAAAATTTAAGACTGGATCCCAGATCTAAATGTCGTCAGTAAAACCATAAAGTTTTTAGAAGAAAACAGGAGAAAAAAATCTTTGTGACTAAGGGGTAATCAAAAAGTTCTTTAACATGATACGAAAAGCACGTGGCACAGAGACGATGCTGACATTTCATTTCAACATGAAAACCTCAAGCCGGTGAGAGAGACGAGTAGGAGGGTGAACTTGCAAATCATTTCTCTAGCCGGTGACTTGTAAACAGAGCATCAGAGAACTTTCAAACTCAACAGCACGCAAAGAAACAATTTTTTACCGGGAATCAAACTGAGGGTTTTAGAGGGGAGCGGGGTGGGGGGGTGGGCGAGCCCGGTGGGGGTACTAAGGGGGCCACGGAGCGCTGGGTGTTGTACGCAAACAAGGAATCCCGGCGCACCACAGCAAAAACTGATGATGTCCTGTATGGCAACTAACGTAATAAAAACAATTTAAAAAGAGAAACAATTGTTGCAATGAGCAAAACTTCATGGATACTTCAAAAAAGAGGAGGTGCTGATGGCCAGAAAAGGCAAGAAGATGGTCAACAACCTGAGCTGTTTGGGAAGGGCAGAGGGGAAGTGCGGCTTCGTGCCACTACAGGTCCCCACGACACAAGAAACACTGGCAGTCCCCGATCGGAGTGAGCTCCCATCCGTTGCTGGAGGAAATGCAAAATGGTCCAGCGCCTCCGCACGACGTCGGACGGTGTTCACACTGGCAAACCCACAATCACTCTGTGACCCAGCAATCCCAGGCCTGCGTATTTACTCTGAAGAAATACAAACTTACGTTCCCACAAAAGCCCGAACGTCAAAGTTCATTCTCTAGTCACCATCAACAGAAACTGGCAATAGCCCAAATGTGCTCCGACGACGGGTGACTGGCGGAGCGCGGCACATTCACGGAAGCCCCCAGCAGTAGAAGGGGACGCACCACTGACACGCAGGGTAACTCGGAGGATGGCCAGCGCGCCGTGCGGAGTGCGGGACGGTCTCGGGGCTTACGCGCTCTGATTCCTCTCTTGAGGAGACAAGTGACAGAGGGAGGCGGGTGGTCAGGCGCCGGCGGTGGGGGCGGGGCGGGCTTCCGCGGAGCGAGAGCTGGAGGGGCTGTCTCGGGGCGCCCTAACCCTTCTGGGGACCGATTCTGATTACGCCTCCATGAACCTCTATGTATGTTGCAATTCACAGAACTGTCCATCACCGTCAGCCTATCGTACTGGAGGAGAAATCTAAAAATAACACGTAAAACCTGCTCGAATAAGACACAAAACGCAGAGGGTCTGAATGCTGGGATTCGGGGCGTCGTCACCTTCTTTGTACTCTCCTAGACACACCAGCTGTGTCTAGTACCTAGTGATGTATAAGAAATCGCTTGTGTACATAGAAACAAAATGCTCCCAGATGGCGGCCATAGGGGCGCCCCGTGTCTGTGACTTCAGTAGGAGTCAAGCCTGATGGTTCAGGGTTCGCTCCTCCTATCCCCTCCTGTACAGTAAGGAAGGCCAAGGAAACTTCTTGCTCAGTTTTATCACAGATGGGTGGTGGGTGGCAGTGGCCGAAACCAGATCTGGAGTGAGGTTTCCTGCTCACGCACATGAGGTCACGTTCACCCACTGTCCCAATCCGTCCTCGTGACAGCTCTGTCTGGTGCAATAACCAGGAACATTGCAGCATTCAGAGCTTTTTCCGGAACACACAGTGTCGCACTCATTCCCCGGGGTCATGTTTTATCAGGTGTAAACCGAAACAGATCAGGAAAAAGAATCTGCCATCTTCTTTCCAGCTTCAAGTCAGACTTGAACTCCAACCCGCCACCCATCCCTCACACAGCCATAATCTCAGGTCTCACCTCGGCCCCCGCTCATTGAACCCGCTTTTATTAATTCTTAATATTGTGTTTATTTATTGGGGAGAGAGCGCGCACATAAGCAGGCTGAGGGGCAGAGGGGGAAGCAGGCTCCCCGCTGAGACCAGGGAGCCCAACGCAGGACTCGATCCCAGGACCCGGGGATCGTGACCTGAGCTGAAGACAGATGCTTAACCGACTGGGCCACCCAGGGCATCCGTGAATCTGCTTTTCATGACTGGGTGTGTATGTTATTCATCTGTTTATCTCGTATCTAATCAGGATCTGGAAAGTGGCAAATCCTTAGTTTACATACAGTGGACAGAGGGATGGACGGAGGGACAATGGCAGCCTGGATGGACAGAGGGGAGGGGAGGGGAGGGCGGGAGAGGAAGACCACTCATCTTCCTTTGTGGTAGTTTCTGTAGGTGATGCCCAGTCTGGCTCTGCCATTTGGAAGAACTGCAAAATAAGTATGATGTAAGGTGGGCAAAGCTTACAGATTAGTGGCTTGTGCGGTAACTTTTAATGTTTCTGTGGCAATGCTGGCAACAAATTAATAAAAGCTTAATTTTTATACAAATAGTTTTATTACAAATTTGAACTTTTAAGAAATACACAGTTAAAGAAATCACAGAAAAGGCCTTAGTAGTCTTAAAACCGTTTTTGGAGACTTGGGGTGAAATGTCATTTCAGGGACAGTGGTCACTTCTGCTCTCCTGCCATCCGTCCGTTCCCTGACGTCTGCACAGCGCTCGCGAGAACGGGGAAGCCGCGAAGGCGCCGCCCTGTGGGACACTGAGACTAAGATCCTGCGGGGCTGTTTTCCACTCCAGGCTACAGAATGAGGAATACAAACGAAATGAAGGCCTTTTTACGGTTGCCGGTTTTGCAGTCAAGTCATTCAGTTGTGATTAGTGTTTAAAACCCTGAAGATGCTTAATACAGAATAAAAGCAGTAAAGCTCAAAGTACAAGCTTCACCGCCATCGACACCACGCTCACGAGCCTGGCTTTGGCTTTGGCGACACACGAGTTCTGGGTTCGAGGTGAACAGTGAGAACGGATGTTTCCATCCAACACCCGAGTGTGTTAAAAATCTACGTGAAAGGACAACACAGTCTTTCCAAGGAAGAAACTATGTAAGCTTTATTTTAACAGTGGAAATGAAATGAAAACTTGCCCTGCCTAATTGCTGACATCTATATAAATTACTAAAATATATATATATTTAATTTCTGCCTACTTTTGGACCATCTTTATTCCACAGGAAATTCGTGACTTCTGCAAAAGCAGCTGCTTAGTACCACACAGAGCAGAGAGACCTCGATTTATGTTTGGGGGGGCTGGAAGGTCCGGCTGCTGAGCCCGCCGCTCCACGTGCGGCCCCGACACACGGTGGCTACGTGGCCGCCGTCTGTACAGACCCGGCTCGACAGGGACACAGACAGACGTCCCTTCCGGGGCTGAAAATGCAGCTGCTGTGATGGAGTGGAAACGGGCTTTTTCGAGCAGAACGGAAGCCCCCGCACACCTCCTAGCACCCTTTGGTTTTCTGATGGAGTTCTCACGCTACACATCAGTGCACTGGGTTGTAGGACAGAGTTACACTTTTATTTCATCACAAGTGCCATCTGGTATGTCACTATGACAGCCTGTCACGGTCTTTGTTTCTCCTTCAGCAAGTAGAGGCCACCGAAGCAGGGTGTGTTAGTTACGCGAATTCCTATAAGGCACTTTACGGTTTTCATACTGGGCAGTGAGGTACACAGGATATATTTCTAGGGTTCGTTGCTGTTAAAAAATAGAAGGGGAAGAGGAGGGAGTAGCACCATGTTGTTCGTTAGCGGAGGGCCGGCCGTCTTTACGTCCTCCTCATACAGACTTGGCAGCGGCTGACGTGTGTGCGCAGCTCCCCGGCCTTCAAGGTGGACGGCGTGGGCTTCCTACGGGACGACACAGAAACTGGCCTCAGCGAGGCGGGCCAGGTCCTCGGGCCCCCACCCCCAGTCCCGGAGGTCTCCGAGGGGTCGGGTGGGAGAGGGCCCCCGCCTGGGACAAGCAGTGACCCCGGCTCGCCCTAGTGAGCAGACACGTTGCTGGGTGTCACCTGCCCTCACGACGGGGGGAGGGAGGCACACGATCAAGTGTACCCCCCATCCCTGGCCCTGAGGATGGTGGCAGCCCAAGTGCATGCCGGGGAGGGCCCGGAAACAGAAACAGCCGCCCCGTGTCCACTTGGCTCCCGTCTGAGCCACACCCACTGCGCCGCCCTGGTCCTCGGCCTGTCCGTCCCCCTCCGGCCTCTCTCCTCCACCAGACCATAAACTCCGCCGGCAGAGGGAGATCTCTTCTCCGCAACCCTTCACACAGAGTAAGTGCTCATTAAACAGAGGCCAAATGTTAATGAACAGCGAATCTGGAATAATTACTAGACCCTGAAATGCTTCTGTAAGCTTTTGCTGGGTTACACGCGGTAGTCTGGAGGCCGGAGGGGGAGACGGTTAGTAACTCCAATGCATCCTTGAGCCTAGAGATTCCACCTTATTTGACTGTTAGAGGCGTGAAGGCTGAAGTTGGCACTAAACAAGTTCTATTAAAATTAAAGTAGCCATATAATAAAAGTAACTTGTCCTAAAATTAGGGCTGCTGATCTTAGCAACTTCTGTGAAAATCCTAACCGCCCTCTAATTAATTATTTGAAATAATGGGATCTAATCTATTTTTCAGTTCATTGTGCCAGGCTGTTGGTTCAAAACAAACAAACAAACAAACCAACTCATTATCACCCATGAACCCTACAATGGAAGCCCCAGGACCTGATACACCCAAGTGCCCAATTAGGTAACTGACATCCCGAGAGTTGATGTCAAATTTCCAGTTGCCTGGAAAGTCTCATTAAGCTGCCAATTAAGTACCTGGTACTGTTTGGTGCTTAAAATACTACAAGTCTAGAGAGTGTTGCTTTTGCCTTTTGTGAGCTACTTAGGAATCTGAGACAGGCTCCCAGAAGGGTTCCGCCCCAGGCCCCCCGAGAAGGCGCAGACGGCGGGAAGGCACATCTCCAGCGGGTAGCGGTACTAATGTGGGCAGTGACCAGTCACTGCCGGGGCTCGTGGGCCCCGGCGCCTGGCCCGGCAGGGGCTGCACAAAGGACAGAGGGCTGGTCGGCACCCTCTGCATCCCAACTGCGCTGGGCTCCGCAGCAACGTCAGCAAAGCCAGCAGCCCCCGGGGCGGTTGTGTCAGTGGTGAAATCCTAATGGGGAAGAAAAGGAGGGTCTTCCCTATCGATTCCAGTGTGTTTGGGCTGAAATTAGCTTTTTCATGGGCCTACCAGTCTGGTCACGTCCCTCAGAACTCACTCAGCGCACACACTGGCGTGAGCACCACGGCTGCCTCGGGAGCGACAGGTCGGGTGCTCAGGACCGTGGGAGACACAGTCCTAATCAGCGCGTGCCAACCCTCCAAGACTCTGTGCCAGGGTCACACGGGTCCCAACACCGCAGAGGGGCCCTCCCGACTTACTTGAACATCTCACTTCTCTCGATCGTGGCAAGCCAGAAGCTGTAAGCGTTGGCGTAGTAGTTGCACGTCCCGCGGCCGTGGCACTCGATGAACGGCGCGCTCCTGAACTCCTCCAGACAAGAGCCGGGGGACGCCAGGGCCTGGCCGGAACCTTCAGCGCCGGCGCTGGTGTGCTGCGGGGCGGGCACGAGCCGTGAGTCGGGCCCCTGCCCGCTGCCCACATGGGGCCTGGCGGTGCCCAGCGAGGGGCCAGGGTAGCCCCCAGGGAAGCCTTGGCAGGTCACCGCGAAACACACGGGTGTCCACACCACTCTCCGCCCACAAGCCGGCCCCTGCTCCTCGCGGGGAGCATGGCAGCCAGACCCCGTGCCAGAACCCTGCCACCGGTCTCCCCTAACCAGACAGGGACCACCCGCGGGCATCAGGAGTTAAAGAAATGCTGGCCTTGCTCCTTATAATGTCTGAAATGCTGAAACTCCTCTAACTCGGGGCAGAAGAAAGAGCGCAAATGTGTAAATGGCGCTGGAACCAACAGATGTGACATCAAACTTTCTAATCAAAATCGGAGACATAATTAAGACCCTGCATTTGCTGCATTCAAAGCTATGTGTCCTTTGACAAGGTAAAGAACAATCATCAGTTACCTTTCTTTGAAAAGAGAAAATCCAAACAAGAGGAAGAAAGGGTAACCGTTATTGTAAGGCACCTGGGTCCAATGGGTTCAAGGAGGACGGACCTGCGCTCAGAAACCGGGACCATCAGATGAATGACCCCAAATGAGACAAGACATTCTAAAATCACCACGAATACCGGTTCAGACATGAGATTTCAGAGCCGTAAGAGCCCTCTGAGGACAAAGCTAATGCCTTCCATTCCCAGAGGAGGGCCAGAGGATGCTAGAACATTCTGGATCTGACCATGGTCCCAGGCAAAGCTGAAGCAAGTAAAGGGATGTCCAGACTGTCAGGCCAGAGCCCTTCTGGGTCCCAAAAAGTCCCCGTCGGCTGGGAAGGGCTGGAGAACTCTCTGGGACACCACTGTTTTGGCTTTGTTCTTGATTTGGGGAAATCGGGACCAATCATTGTTTCCGATCCTTGTCATGGGGACCAAACGCTCTCCTGAGGTTCTTTGCTCCTTGGGCCGGGGGCCACTTCTGTCAGAAGGAGGTTCTGTTTACTATGTCTTATGATCATGGGGTCAAAAGATTCAGCCCGCCTCCTCACTGCCGCCGTCGTCATCTCTCCCCTGGAGTCTGCTCTGGCTTTCTTGCTAAGCAGCCGCAACGCAGTGGTTAGACTCACAAAGCCACGGCCACGGCTTTGCGGGGCTGCCGACTCCCACGCCCTGCTGAAGCCCCGCCCGCCCAGGACATCCCTCAGCCGGACTGGAATGTGGACGCGGCACTCTGAGACCTGCTTTCCTGGCAGCTCCGTTCCTTCTGCACTTGCCGTCCCTCACGGCAGGAGGAAGCAGTTATGAAGCCACTTTCCCGTCAACAAACAGTGGGCTAACGGTCATCCGGGAACCAAAATGTCCCTGTGGCCACAACTGAGGGTGACCGGGCGCGGGTGGGCGGGGCCTGTGCTGAGGCCGAGGCGCCCGCAGGCGGTTCCTGCGGGTTGTCCCTCCCACCCGACTTCCCAGTGCAGAGCTTTCACACATGCAATCGCTACTCAAAACTGGGATGATAAAGTCAAAGAAGCGGCCACCATGGGACCGCACACAGGTGCCATGCTTCCTATTCTAACTGGCCGTTTCAGGGGTGGGACCATCAGGGACAGCGAGGGGTGGAGAGCAGCCTCTCCCCACAGGAAGGCCGTGGGCCCTTGCACTCCCCCGCACCCCATGCTTCTGCTTCAGGCTCCTGGGAGCTGCTTGAATGTGCACCAGCTCCTGTCCTCCTGGGGAGACGCTCTGACCCTTCAGGGAAGCTCATGGTGGTGTCCCCACCACCTAGTCCCAGAGCAGAGACTCAAGAGGCAGGAGGCGGGAACGGCTGCTCTCCGCAGCAGAGCAAGCCAGGCCCCTGGGCAGGCTTTGGTCCGGAGGAGAGGCCAGCGCTGCACGAGGCTGAGAACTGGGGGCAGGGGTGCAGAGGGACGAGGTGGGGGTGCTTGGACTTTCCCCAGATGCTCACCATGACGAAGGAGTAGCCAATCCAGAGGGAGGACCAGCCGCTGGGGCACTGCGGGATCTGAATGGTCTGGCTGTGCACGGCCATCACCATGGCTGGCGCCTCACACACGGCGCACCTGGAAGGCAGAGGACCCTGAGCACGGCCGCGGGGATGCGCAGAACCAAGCCTGTGCCTGTCCACTCCTCCTCCCGCTCTCACCCACCCCTGCGCTCACTGGTTCTGAGCCAGCTTCCTGCTTATGACAGACGGCAGCCTGGACCCTCGCGCTCATTCTCTAAGCCCCTCTCGGTGCTAGAAAATCCACACCCAACCCTTGCTGAACCGTCCGCTTTGTGGGGAGGAGGTCATCAGAAGGCCGGGGGGGACAGTGGCCGTCTTCCGGAGGGGCTGGGGGGCCACGGACGGGTGTTTCCTTCCTGTGCCTTCCAATGTTTCCCGATTTTTCAACAGGGAGCGTGGGTTTTAGCAAACACAACTAACACTTGAGACAGGAGAGTTGGCGGAAGCCAAGTGCTACCACTTCCCGTATTCAGGGATTTGTTTCCAGCAGGGAATCACCTTTGACAGAGGGAAGACGTGTGCACGGAGTCCCTAGCAAACGCCGCATGTGGGGCTGGACGCCCCCGCGAGCCCGCTGCGGACTCACTGTGGCCTGGCAGCCAGCAGAGCCGTGGGGGAGAGCCTGCCCCGGGCGGGCGGCTGCCTGGGACACTGCGGCAGGGGCGCCTCCCACAGAACCCGCTCGGGGCCAGGGGCCTCCCCGACCCAGGCGACCGACACCCAGCAACAAACTACAGCCACACACGCTCTCCAGACCCACACCTGCCCGGCTCAGGGAGCCCTTCGATGGCAGGATAACGTTTGAAAAAGGAAAAAAAAACAATTAAACACCAGCAGCCACATAATCACATTCAATCACAAAGTGAACAGGGTGATCGATGACTATAAATGGTGTTAGTAATTACACCTAGCTAGGCAGGAACATTCATGAAATGGACGGGGAGCGGGCAAAGGCCTGAATCGGTCATTCCATTTGCCGTGGACGCGTGCAGCGTCTACTTTCTTCACACAAGTGCAGGTGAATTAAAAGCCTCCATCAAACAACTGTCGGGGAAATCTACATCTGCCGCCGTCTGTCTGCGGGGCACAGGAGCCAGGAAGAGGGCGTGGTGGCCGGGGGCCACGGGGAGGGGGCTCCTGACGCCACCCGTCAGATGGACACGGGCGGGAAGAGCCGGCCGGCCCCCTGAAACGCAGACGGTGAGCCTCCAACCCCGGGTCTTTCCTGAAACGGCTGGGGCCCCAGAGAGCAGAGGGAGAACCGGGGCGGGAGCCCCTGCTCTGCGGGCGGTGGTCCTGCCCCCTGGACAATGAAACAATCAGGAGCTCGTGAGTCCGTCTGCACAAAGTCAGAAACATCTGCCCTTTCTCAGGGTGAAGGGAGAGAAGCTACTGGCTTTCCTGCTCCATAGCAAGGATTTTGTGTTATTAACTCTTAAAGTGAAGCTTTCGGAGCTTCCCCAAGTGACCGGGAAGTCTGAGACCTGGTGCGACAGCGGAGTGACAGTCACCCGGAAACCCGCGTGCTCAGAGACCAGAAGTGGGCAGCCCTGCTCCGGAGGGAGGGCGAGAGGAGAGCAGCAGGCTGGGGGCATGACTGGTAGGGCCCCTCCTCGCTGAGCTGCCGTGGGTTGGTTCACAGAAACGTGCACAATCCAGACACTGAGGCACTGCTGCTTCCCGGGCGGGGCTCTGACCGAAAGCCAGCAGGGCCCCGGCACTAGCTCCTGTCAGACACAGGCTTCCCAGGGACCTGATCTGGGAATATTGCAAACACACGCCACAGCCCCTCCCCCAACCAAATCAAGGTCCAAGGGCAGTGTCATCAGGAGGTAAATCACAAACAAACATAAATAATCATTTTCTACCTGTTATCCAAGGGAAGCTGAACAGAAACACAGAGGTGGTTAGTTCTCCTTCTGGGCAGCCAACATGGTTCTGTGTGAGGACAGTCTCCGCAGAGAAAGTCCCAAACACTCACTGACGCACGAAAATAACCGTTTGGAAAGGGGCCACTCCAAAGTGTAATGAACCACGTTTCCCATTTTAAGACCCATAAAGTGAGTTTTCTTATAGCTCAAAAGAAACATCAAAGAAAGCTATCAGGAGATAGTTTACTGTAGATCCGTGGAAAATCTATGGTTTTCCTGTTTATGAGGGCACCTCCCAGCCCTTCCACCCCAGGTCCTCCCCGTGGTACCTGTTCCCTCAGTAAGAACGGGATCAGCCGGGACCTGCAACGCCGAGCCGGCTGGGCCAGAGCCACAGACCAGCCTCGGGGCTCCCAGGACCGGCTCCAGCATGCACTTCCTGCACCTCTTGCCCTCTGACCACAGGACCCTGCCATCTCTTTCTTCCTCATCAAAAGCTGCTTGGTTCTTTTTTTTTTTTTTAAAGATTTTATTTATTTATTTGACAGACAGAGATTACAAGTAGGCAAGAGAGGCAGGCAGGGAGAGAGAGGAGGAAGCAGGCTCTCCGCGGAGCAGAGAGCCCCATGTGGGGCTCGATCCCAGGACCCTGGGATCATGACCTGAGCCGAAAGCAGAGGCTCAACCCACTGAGCCACCCAGGCGCCCCCTTTTTTTTTTTTTTTTTTAAAGAGCTGCTTGGTTCTTTAGAGGGAATGTAGAAAGGCTAACATCAGTCCTCCCTCTCACTTGCTGGGGCAAGCAGGTCTGCCTTGTTACTCTGTCCATCCCTTACCATCTTGTATGTTAGAAAGTACGACTCTAGATAAGAACTTCCTAGATGAATTCATACCTTTGCCACTTTTCTACTACTTCTGAGTAGAGCTAAGGAATCAGTTTTTAATCAGAAGGAATAAAAGCAAAAATGGGACGACTGTGTATTTCTCAGTCATAATAATTTCAATTTCCCTTCTTATTTCCTACAGGCAGACCTGAAAACACACTCTAGATACTAACTGGTGTGGCGAGGACTTAGTTTGGGACGTCTGCTCCGACAGGACTTGTCAGCGGGACTGCACCCTGGGGGAGCAGGAGGAGGCGCGGTGTGAGAATACGAAGAAAGCCGTGATACACACACATCTTTGTGTCTGTCATAAATCTGTGCCATCGTTTTGCGTATAAAGCACAGATATACGGCACGTCCGCTTGTCACGGTTTCGTGGGGAACACCTCACACCCACACTGATTTCCCACAGCAAATACCACAGAACTGGGCCCTAGGAAATGGTAAAGATGATCATTTTAGGTGATGTCCATTTTACTACAATTAAAAATAACCAAAACATTTTAAATCTCGTGGGGGTGGGGAGATTCCGAAGGAAAAAGCCTGAAGAGGCTCCTTACGGAACTAACTGATGAAACAGAACCGGGGATGCTGTTCCAGTGGCTGCCGAGGGCCCCGGGGCACCGCTTCACGGAGGAAGGCGGCTCACACGGAGCAGGAATTCCGCCCCAAAGCTGGGCACCGCGTCCCCAGGGCCCCGGCCGGCACTCTGAGGAGGAGAGCGAACTTTTACAGCAAACGATTCCACGGCTGACTTGTGTGACCAGAGTCGGACGTCACGCTCAATAAACTCAACAGCATCGGGTCGAATGTTTTGGGGGAAAAAAAACAAATAGCCACTTCTGCCTAGACCACGAGCCATCTCCTTCCTCAGCCGCGTCCGCTCCGACCAGCGCCCAGCTCACCTGCTGATGAAAGGTCTGATGTTGTCCCCAGCGATGGGCGCCATGGACATGGGCATGGGCTCGGGCGTGGACAGCCAGTAGGAGTAGTCGTTGCGGGAGGCGAAGTTGCACACGTCGTTGATGTTGCAGAAGAGGAAGGGCATCGTACTGAACTTGCGCAGGCAGCTCCCGGCCGTGCCTAGAGCCACGGGGAGGGCGCGTCAGGGACCGGCCAGGTCGGCCGCGGGGCCGCGGAACCGTCGGCGCGGGGATGACGCTTACGTTGTAAACAGAAGGAATTAAACGCACACGCGACCAGTGGGGGGTAAATAAGCACGAGATTAAATTGAAAGTGATCAAGGCAGAGGGAAAACTGTCAAGAATTATGCAGGACATTTTGATTAAAGGAGGAAAATCTCTTATCAAACGGAATTCCGAAAGAAATTTAACAGGGGACTGACTCTTTGTATGATGGGCAGGAACCAGCTGGCCACGTCGTTCATGACCGTTTTGCCGAAAACGCAGAGACTTCCTTTCTCGGGCTGCTTGTTTCCAAGCTCCACGCCAGCTGGAGGCGTGTGTCGGTAAGCGAATTCGGGGCAGGGTGTCTGGAGGGGACTAGAGAAATGCCAGCCAACGGGCACCTCCTGATGGAAACCGGCGGAGGGACAGAGCTTGGAGTGTGCGGAGAAAGGCGGGACAGGGTCACGTGCACCTTGTTTAGAAGGAGCACCAGCAAAACGGCCCTATTTTCAGACTTTCAGTGCCAACCATGAAGTACGGACTCCAGAAAGTCTG
Source organism: Mellivora capensis (assembly GCA_004024625.1). Taxonomy (NCBI): domain Eukaryota; kingdom Metazoa; phylum Chordata; class Mammalia; order Carnivora; family Mustelidae; genus Mellivora; species Mellivora capensis. Next base: position 113,403 of record PISX010000273.1, read on the forward strand.
ACCGACTGATCATTTGAAGAAGAGAGTGAAAGTTATACGAATTTAAAAGGTTGCAGAGCTTTCCGCCTCTACACTTTCTTGGCTTCCCTAGTGATGTGCTAGTGGCTGAACTCGGTGGTTCGTTTTATCAGGAGGGAGGGAAGGAACCAGGCACCGTCCACACTACTGCGTCTCCCAACTCTGTCACGAGCACACGTGTCCCCAGCGTCTCACCCAGGTCCTGGCCGTGGGCCCGTTCGTTGCCTTGCACGTAGAGCAAGGAGTACCCGTGGTAAAGGATTTTGGTCCCAGGAGGACACTGTGGGTCATCCGTTGTCTGACTGTGCCTGGTCACAAGGAAGCCGTGGTCCACAGACGGGGTGCCCGGGGGGCCCATGGATCCTGGCAAGCCGTCGGGGCCTGGCGGGCCCGGGAACCCTCGTGGGCCTGGAAGACGCAAGAGAACTGGGTTTCCCTGGCTGCAGGTGGGCTCCCCTGACAGGCCCGAGGAGGGGAGTACAGTGCCCGCCTCTGGGCTGCCCCAGCTTCTCCTTTCCACAGACCACCCGAGATCCACTGTAACACCGGGCCGGGTGCAGAGCAGACGCTGGGAAAACTGAGGCCAGCGCGTAAATGGAATAGTGAGAAGGGAAATACGAGGAAGTAGAACACACGACATGATTCCACGCGTGTCACTCAGGCAGAATTTGGGGCTCCTCTCCGGGAGGAGGGATCACAGAGTCACTAGAACAACATCTTCTTTGAGGGCGGCTTCCTTGCACGGCAGCCCCCAGCACGGCGCACGAAAAGAGGGCATAAGGGCTGCGTGCTGGCGGGGAGTCCTGCCGGCGCCCGGGTCCCTACGCTGCCTGCGAAGCTGCTTGCGGACCTTCCGCTCGCCCTGCCCTGTCCCCTCCAGCGGTGCCTCCGCCTTCAGCACCTCAGCCCTCATGGGGCAGCCGAGTCCCAGCTCCCTCGGGGAGCAGATCCCGACACCCTTGTGGCCTACACTGGCGCCGCTCTCTACTTCCTCTCCTCTGCCGCCCACATGGAGGTTCTGCAGCTTCGGCCCACTCCCCCCTCGGAGGCCCCAGGCCGACCCCGCGGGCCATCGCTCACCACGTCTGGAAACACTGGGCTACATCAATACTGTCTCCCCCACAGAGAAAATGATGACGACCCTTCACCTCCTCTATAAGACCTATTTCTTCCCCAAAAAACTGAAACAAAAACAATAACAAAAAAACAAAAAGAAACAAAACCAGACTTCTTTGGGAATCTGTCAAGTAACGTGCTCAGTGCCACTGTGCAGGTTTCCACACACATGAGCCTCCCGCTTTGAACCCGAGGACGTGGGTGGAGGGCGGCTGGCCGGGGAAGACATGGCAAACCTACCAGGAGGACCGAAGGGTCCCGTCTCTCCTTTCTGGCCGGGGGCGCCGTCGAAACCAGGAACACCAGGCGGTCCAGGTAAGCCCACGGATCCCGTCACGCCTACAGGAAAGGACAAGGAATTCGCCGCCCGGTCCCAGAGCGCCACGGGCTGCATCTTCTTCCCTTCTGGAGTGCGTCCGGTCAGCTGCAGAGAGGAAGCTCTCCCGGACGGCCGGGAGCGCCTCCCGCGAAGCCTTGCTGGCATCCCCCGGGATAGTAGCTAAACCCGCGTTCGCAGGCCGTTTGCCCCAACATCGGATTTGGAGCTCCCGTGGCCCTCGCTACCACTGCTGTCCCGCGCCCGGTGTGGGGAAAGGCAGCTTCGTCGGGGGCGAGGAGGGCTGTGACACACTGGGGGCTCCCACGCATCTCCCCAGGCCACGTTCCCGAGCCTCCAGTCATTGGTACACAACAGATACGCCCACGCGGATAGACTCCTGTTCTCTGTGCGCCCTGTGCCCGCGGCCGCTTACACTTAGAGCTTCACGGATGCCCCCTCTCGGCCGTCGGGTTTTCCTTCTCCTGCTTCTCCTGTATCGTCCGCCCACCCTCGCCAGCTCTTGCCATTGGGAGTGTTCAGAAAGTTCTAGGGCAGGTGTCTGGGAACCCCAGGCATGAACTGCCGGCTGGCTGGGGCCTCTGGGCCGCTCTCGGGACCCACTGTCGCGGTTCCAGACCAGCACCTCCTGCCATCCCTCAGCTTCTCGCTGGAAAAGGCGGTCTCTGCGTCTGCAGCCCACGGGCTCCGCAGCGAGCACAGATGTGGCTGACCGTGCATCCCTCTAGCTTCTCCTGTATTCGGTCCTGGCTTTCTCAGTCCCCCCAAAAACTTCACGAGGTTCTGATATCCACAGAAGGAAAGTAGGAAAGTCATACTCAAACCTGAGTCTACACTGTCACCACCGAGAGACCCTGATTTGAGACACATGTGTGAAGAGGAAAGCCGGCTGGGCCACCCCCCCGACCCCCACACCACCCTCTGCAGCTCAACTAGTCTTACCTTGCTGTCCTTTGGGGCCTGGAGGCCCTGGGAGCCCTTTCAGACCTGCAGGACCCTCGGGGCCAGGAAGCCCTGGCTCCCCTTTGATGATGTCGTAGGGTCCCGGGGGCCCCGGGGGACCGGGAAGGCCTGTGGAAATCAGGGGTGCCGCTGGTCAGTTCCACTGTCAATGTCCCCGGAGAAGAGCCCGATGTGAAACCCAATCCGAACACACGGTTCTCAGAACCCGGTCAGCATCAAAACTACAAGTCACAGGTCTCCGTGAACACACTCGTGCGGGCACACTTCTATTGTTTAACGTGAAATCCTGAATCCTCAGGCTGGGGTCATTGGTGTAAACTGGCCGCTGAGTTTCGGAATCCCTGACAACCGCCATGTGACCCTCAGCTGTACAGGCCCAGGTGAGGCCGCATCCCAGGGAGCCCAGCCGCCCCCGGAGGGCTGCAGCACATGCGCCGGGAAGGCTTCTTCTCACGCTTCTCTGAAATCGGCTGTAGGTACGTTACAGCCACGGGCCTTCATTTCCAGTGACGCACACACCTAACGCCTCTGCGCGACAGCCCTGGAGAGGTGGGGGTGGCCCCGTCCACAGGGCCTCCGAATCGGCCTCGCCCCAGGCCTCTCTTGCCCTCCACACGTGGCCTCCACACACCTTCCCCATTTCTTCAGTTCCAGACATTGTACTGCTCAGTGTCTCTCGAAGCCTGATTTTGAAAATCCAGCACAGCCCCGGAAACATGGCCGGCCCAGCAGGAACCAGGACGGGACGCTGGCTACACTTCAACCATTTCCCCCCGAGACTGGCTTGGGGTGCTGGAGCAACTGCGCACCGCGATGGTGGAGAAGCCGAGGGACAGTCTTCCCTGAGCAGAGCTCCATGCTGCCCGGCCCCCACGCAGCCCGTCCACGCGAGGCCGAGCGCCTCCTGGGACAGCCGCGTGGTGGGGCTGCCTGCCTCCAAGCTGCGGGCTGGGACTCTGGAGTCTGTCCTGCCCTCTCCTCCGGATTTACCCCCTAGAAAATGACCCTGACCTTCAAGACATGTAGTAAAAATGTCTTGAAGAGCTACCAAAGAATTTTTAATCAACTATTTCCTAGTTGATTTAACTATTTGATTAAACTAGTTGATTAAACTATTTTCTTTACGTCCGTAAAACCAAACTCCCTAATCCCGTGTGTTCGAGGTGTGAGTAAGGCCCCAACAGCCCAGCAACGCTCTTACCTTTACTCCCAGGGAAGCCTTGGTCACCTTGATCCCCCTTCACTCCCTGCAGCCCAGGGAGGCCTTTCTGACCTGGACCAAAGAAGAACACGGTCTGCACGGAATTCCCAATGATACGCCAGAATGGGCACGTGCATGCTCGTGGGCACACACATACCTGCACACGTGCACACGCGTGTGCCCATTACATGTGTGTCCACATACACGCACACGTAGGGCGATGTGCACCCACGGCTACATGCGTGCACACACAGTGAACATGCTTTCATTTGTTCTCGGGGAAGAAAAGAACAACACTTCCGGCCAGCCCTGTAAGACTTCTAATGAAATGCTTCTTTCTAGAACCTAGAAGTCTCATTTTCCCCAACATCCAGCAAACTGTACAATGATCACGAACAGTGGTACGGCACAGGATCCTGTTTTTGGCCACGACCCGGTTCACCCATGTCCCCAGACAGACCCCAAGATGCCTGCAGGCAGAGGGCTTGTTTCCTTCACCTGCCATCCGTATATACCGGATTCAGCAGCAAAACCCACAGTGCCTGGAAGCCAAGAGGCACCAATAAATGTTCGCTTCATATCTTAATAAGTTCATGAATGCCCAAGCCCATGATTTCTCACTGACATACAAATGATGGAGATAAAAACGATCCACTGATTCTTAATGAGAAAATCAGAGTGTCTTTTATCCAGCCCTTCACGGGGCGAGGCTAATCGGGCTGGCACGGCACGAAGCGGCGTGTTTGAAATGAGGAGAACAATGTCTTGCACCGTAATGAGGCTGGCCTGTCAACGTCAAAGGCCCAGTGGTCAGGTTCGGCCCCTCCCCTATTGCTTTACCTTGAAATCCCGGCACTCCTGGAGGCCCCATGTCACCCTTCGAGCCTGTAATCCCTGGCGAGCCACCAATCCCCTAGACACACAAGGAGAAGGTCAGCCAGGACATGCTCAGGACACGGTAAGTCTGTCTAGTAACCGGCTAGTCAGGAGGCTGGGCCGGGTCCTCAGCGCTCTGCCAAGGAGCGCTATGCACAAACGGGGCTTGAGCGTTCTCGAGTGACGTGAGAAGAATGATGGGTCTCTAGCGCGTCTCCACGAGGGAGCTGGAAGCTGGAGCAACACGCTGCCCGTCACGGTGCCTCCTCCCCTGTCCCTCTACATGGTCTGTTCCCTGGCAGGGGCGTGCCATGTGTCCTGCTGTCCCCAGCCCGCAGAACGGTGCCGCGGACAGACCCAGGCCTTCCTGAGTGCGTGTCCCCATGAGAGAGCAACCTTTCTGCACCAAACTCCTTCTGGAAGCCGTGCCCCCGGCACTCAGGCATTAGGCATGTCCTTTAGAATGAGCGTGATAGCTTATCTGAAGAGTGATTTTAAATACGGAGAGAAGGAAATGCAGAACCGAGGAGGTTGGTTTTTCCTTATAAATACGGCATCACTCATGTATTTTAAACCTATTATCTCAATTTCTGGCTATTTCAAAATACTTCGTCCTCTAGCTCCTTTCCCAGCATACAGCAAGTCGTACTCCTTCTCCCGTGTCTTTTGTTTCTTTGCTTCAGCTTATTTAAAAGTGTCACGAGGACAACACGCGCACGCACAGATGTGTGTGCACACACGGAGCCGGGTACGCGGGCACAGACAGCCGCTAATGGCCCCAGAAACAGGGAGCCTCCTGCTCTTCCTGAGGCTTGCTGTTGGCCTCAAGGGTGGACCCAGGGTTCTGGCCCAGGCCCCGAGCCGCAGCCCACAGCAGTGGGGTCAAAGCTCCCCGGGACAGGTCTGGTCACCAGAGTGGGAAGAATGGACGCGTAGGCAACCGTGATGCTAGGAAAGACGGCTGCGGACCAGCAGCGAGCGGCAGCCCCTGCGGGGAGGACTCGAGAGCGGGACACCCACGTACACACACACGCGCGCACACACACACACACACACACACACACACGGCTCATGCACAAGACGGACACAGACAACTCACAGGCAAGCCCTGGAATCCTGGCTCTCCCTTGGGCCCTGGAGTTCCGGGGGCCCCCGGCCAGCCTGGGTTTCCTTTGTCACCTTTGAGTCCGTCAAGCCCAGGGAGTCCCGGAGGCCCCATAGGTCCCGGAAGCCCTAATGGGAGACACAAAATCACACATTTGGGGTCAGAGGATGATTTTACGGACAAGTGTCATTGGGCTTGGCGGGCATCATCTCCACCAACTGCCCCTCCGCCCCACAGGGACAGCAGCGCTGTACGGAAAACCCGCGGAAACCCCGCCGGCCATGAAGGGAGAATCCGCTCAACGGGCAGCAGGCGCTGATGCGGACGCCCTGCCCTCCGCGCCCAGCCCCGCCGCGCAGTCGTCCCGGGGCAGGACGGGGCAGCCGGGATGCCACCAGGTGTGAAGCCGCCTCGGGGGACGTTTGTGCCCCAGCTTTTCCGATTACGTCTAGTCTGCCTCTAATCACTTGTCATATCGACCGAACTCCTTGACAGCGAGGACCTGGGAGGGGTGACAGTGACCCAGTGGCGCCCAAACAATAGGGGTCCCCAGATATCTGAAGCAGTTTCGGGCTGAAGTCAAAGCTGCAAACTTCTAAGTAAGAAAATTCGGCAGGGACTGAAGAGTTCCCTTCACTTCCACACGCGCGCGTTCACACCTTCTGTGTCGTCCCCGACTCTGACCCTGGGGAGACACACTTACCTGGCAGGCCAGGCTGACCCTGTGGGCCCCGGTCTCCCTTCGGTCCTTCCACAGCGTGGCCTGGAGTTCCAGGTAAGCCTGGCTGTCCTTGCGGCCCCGGGGGACCCATGAATCCTTGCTCTCCTTTGGACCCGGGGATGCCTGGGCTGCCGGCTTGTCCCGGGAAACCCACGTCGCCCTTTGAACCTAAACGACAACAAAGGTTTGCGATGGTGGCGAAGGGCAGGGGAGAAGAGAAACCATGGTACAGCGACGAGGAGGGAGCGGCTCCCGGAAGCCATCAGGGGGACAACAGCGCTGCCTGCCCTCTCCCTGCTTTACTCAGTGACACACTAGACCCTGACCGTGGTTGACCTAGAAAAGAGTGAGCTTAGAATACAAGAGCCCAGGGGTGCCTGGGTGGCTCAGTTGGTTAAGCGACTGCCTTCAGCTCAGGTCACGATCCTAGAGTCACAGGATCGAGTCCCACATCCGGGCTCCCAGCTCCACAGGGAGTCTGCTTCTCCCTCTGACCTTCTCGCCTCTCATGCTCTCTCTCACTCTCTCTCTCTCTCAAATAAATAAATAAAATCTTAAAAAAACTCTCTCTCTCTCTCTCTCAAATAAATAAATAAAATCTTAAAGAAAAAAAAAAAGAACACAAGAGCCCAGCTGTCGTTCTTCATACTTTTAACACGTTTTTAAGGGTTTTATTTATTTATTTGAAGGCCACAAGAGAGCAATGGGCTCAAAGGCAAGGAGCCTGACGTGGGGCTCCATCCCAGGACCCTGGGATCATGACCTAAGCTGAAGGCAGATGCTTCACCAACTAAGCCACCCAGGCGCCCCTGTTTTTTAAAGTTTTTTAAGGTAAGAACTTGTAGGGGGAAAAAATCCCTGCATATGAAGTCTCCAGCATATTACTCCAAAGTTGCCAATTAAATACCAACATTCTAGGAAGATTTCAAAGTAATTAAGAGAAACTAAGAAGGCAATGAGACAGTCAAAACTGACCGCGGGCCCCTCCTTGTGATTCTTGTCTTGCTTTTTCAGGAGGCAATGAGCCAAAGCACAACGCCCCAGGTGGTGATCTGTTGGGGGCCAGGAGCCCGCCTGGACAACATCGACCCAGAGCCAGCATCTGTCACCCCTGCCCACAGCCGACTCGCAACCAGAGACCCACTCTGCTGGCACCACATGCGTCCGCCATTAGCGGGGAAGGAAGAACGTGTTTTGCAAGTGTTACCTTTCTCTCCTTTGGCCCCTGGAAACCCTGGGAATCCTCTTCCGGGCAGACCTGTGAGTTAAGGGTAAGAAGTCACGTCCACATTTCCTAAGACGGCTGATCTGCACGTGTGCAGGGGCGGCACAAAGCAGCGTCAAGTCCGTGTGCCAATCCCGCATGCTCTCTATGGGACACGTGGGAATCGGTTCATCGCACGTGCGAGCAAAATCCCATCCCGTGCCCATGGCTGTGCGGACAGGCACTGGACCGGCTCCGCAGCAGTTAGCACTTTTCTGAAGGACCCGGCAGCACGGAACCACCACGGCATTTAGGAGGCACGATCTGTACAAGCAAGTAGGCATTTCCTCCTCCCGTCTGGAGACTAACAAATCGGCTTTTCTCAGACGACCATCCGACAGCAGCCATCCTCGAGGGAGGCGGGGGGAGTCACAGACGTCTGGGGCAACAAACACTGGGAAGCCCAAACCCGTGAGCAAGAGGCTCGAAGGAAGACGGAGGTGAGGGAAGGAGGTGTGGAGGCATTTCCCGCGCTGTCGTTAGGAGAAAACGAACGCTCCCGAACAAACACAGACGTTTTTGTACGAACGCCGTAAAAAAGAGTTTTATTCTGTGCATGGCGCACAGAATAAAACAATGAACTTTAGAAAGGGGCCAGCCCTAACCACAGGGAATCCCCCAGAGGCCCCTCCCCAGCAATGCTGCCCACATCCGTCCCGACTCGTGGTCTCCGATCTCAGACTGTCACCCTCTTGCCATGTACAAGTACTACCACGGCTACGATTCTCATCCCTCGACCTGCAGCCTCCCGCCGTGAGGGAGACGAGCACAGTTGGGGACGGGCAATGCTCCGAGAGCCTGGGCTCTCTCACGCGCACCGGGAGCTCAGGACGGGTGCCCACGAGGTTGGCGGAAGAAATGCAAGCCCCGTGCCCCTCTTCTTCCCCAAGCCTCTCCCCTATCCACAGGAGTGTTCACACAGTGTAAGGACACAGGGGGCAGAGGCCACTTGGTGCCCAGCCCCAGTGACTCAGCACGGACCCCAAGTCTGAGACACACTGATCCCCGGGGAGCCTGTCGTCCCGAAAGGGAGCAGGACCTGAGCGTACCTGGTTCACCCTTCTCTCCCGCCGACCCCGGGATTCCGTCACTGCCAGGCTCCCCTTTCTGGCCAGTGGGGCCCGCAGGGCCGGGCTTCCCAGGAAGACCTCAGAGAGAAGAGGCACATCGGTCAGTCAGGCACGGACGCTCTCCTGACACCCACTCTGCACACAAGACGCTCGTTCCGGACTCTCCTCCAGGGGGCCTCACACCGGGCGTCCCCGAGGAGCAGGCGTCCCCCCCCCCCCCCGGAATGCACATCAGACTCCCACACTGACACACAAACCGATCCTAGAATCACCTGGACCCAGCGGTACAGCCAGCCCCCAACTGGTGGCCAGACCTCGGAAAGACCCCGCGAGCCCCCCACACTTGGCTTGTTCATCTGAAACGAGGAGGGCAGGGCCCCCTGGGGACACTCTGGGGTCTGTAATGTGCCACCTTGAGGGAGGGCCCCTGGCCTCATCCCTAGGGCCCCTGTCCGAGTTCAAAAAAGGGGTCTCTACCTGCTTCTCCTTTGATGCCGGGAATGCCATCCGACCCTGGGAGACCTTTGTCCCCTTTTTCTCCGGGCAACCCAGGGCTTCCTGATGGGAGATACAAGACACGGGATGCCATCAGTGTAAGTCTGTCCGTCTTCAAACCCGAGCTCAGGAGGAGGCCCGGCTCACCTACCTGGGTAGCCGACACTCCCCGGAGATCCTTTGGGGCCTGGGGAGCCGGGGACCCCCGGGATGCCAGAGCTTCCTTTCTCTCCCTTCTCTCCAGGACTCCCCGGAAAGCCTGTGACCCCTTGATCTCCCTGTGAGCAGACAATGGGCCCATTCATTTTATACCTGTGCCCAGAAACGGGTCTGCAGGCCCTTTCTGGGCAACAGTACGCGTTTTGGTGCAGTTAACATTGCACTGGAGAATTCCATTTCCAGCTTTCTAATGAAGAGTGAAAGTCCACATCTGAAAAGTGGGGACAAATGGGAAACCCGGAACAAAAGAGCCCATTATCTGTTTCTCTCTTTCGCTCTCCGCAGTCCTCTTCACCCTTGCTTTCCAGCCCACGAGAGCCTGCTACCCTGCCTCTCCCACAGCCTCTAAATCCTTCCCAAGGAAGGGGCAGTGGACAGAAGGCAGGAGGAACAACAGAGTGCGTCAGGGGGATGCCGTTCTGTGTTATGAGGGATTTCAGGGCTGAGATGCTCAGAGGGCCGGCCGGGAGGGGAGGTTTCCAAGGAGGGGCTGTTACCTTGTCCCCAGGACGGCCGGGAATTCCAATGCCAGGTAGGCCCGCCTGTCCTTTCTCTCCTTTTGTTCCCTTCTCGCCGGGTAAGCCAGGGACGCCCTGTGGGCCGGGGATTCCAGGCACCCCCTTCTCTCCGGGTGTTCCTACAAACACAGGCAACTGAAGCGTGAATGCTTAGCGGGTGCCAACGTTCAAAACCGAAACGCACCCTGACAGCCGGCAAGAACGAGCGACAGCACGCGCGGCCCTGCATTCCTCTCCTGGCTCCACAGGCAGGGGCCACGCGCCCACAGCACCCGCGCGCCCCACAAGAAAGCACCTGTCCTGGCTTCCAGAGACCCTCCTTTCATAGAGAGAGACAAGACATTCAGGAAGCCCTCAGCATGTCCGCTTCGGCACCAGGATAACCAAGGGCTTCTGTGTTCTTTCTTCTACGATCAATGCCCATTTTCCAGAAGAACCGGAGAGGCCATGAGGTGGGCCATCCAGAGTAAATGTACCTGGTTTCGTAACATGCACAGGTACCCGACCTATTTACATACGGGTCAACAGCAAGCTACATGTCTCTATGTGAAATGGGGGCCCTCGAGCACCCCGTGAAGGCCTAGGGAGGGCCAGAGCAGCTGGCTTCCTGCCTCGGCTCTCCCTTCCCTGCGGGTTCCGAGAGGCACCAGCCCTGCACCCGCCTGAGGCCGGCGCTCTCTGCCTCTCCCCTGCCCCCTCACAGGGGTGAACACTGCTAGCAGAGTTGAGGGCCAGTTCAGGACGGGGGCAGAGGAGCCCCAAGGACTCTTCCAGGCTGCCGCCAAAGGGCGCTTGTGGCTGCCCCAGACGTGCGGGGACCCAGACTGCGCGGGGGAGAGGGTGCCCGAGCGGACGGTCACCTGGAGGTGATGGGAAGCGGCCCATGTTTCATTTTACTGAATTTTGTCTTTTTTTTCCAAGCAGCGGTCATTGCGTCGGCTGAGCGCCCGACCCCGCAGCCGGAGCCCCCGCAGGACCGAGGATGGACACACACCAGGGTAAAGACACCCGTGCCCAGACTATGCCCGCGGGGCGACGCGGCTCCTCCTGCAGACCTGTCCCACCAGAACAGGCACATTCTTTTCTTCACAAAGCAGACGCGGCCCTTGAAGTCAATGTACCTGGCAGGCCCATTCCACCAACCGATCCTTTAGGTCCAGGGAGACCTGGAACGCCCGGGGCTCCACCTATGCCTGGGTCCCCTTTGGGTCCTAGGAGGACAGAGAAGGACCGGCAGGTTAGTGCCTAAGAGAAGCGCTGACTGCCACTTCCCAGGCTCGGGCCCCTGCCGCGGGGGGACCTGGAACTTTGCTCCATACCTGGCTGCCCAGGATGCCCGGCCTGGCCGTCCTTTCCAGGCACTCCTGGGGTTCCGGGGTCGCCCCGGGACCCCTTCTCGCCGGTTGGTCCAGTTTGCCCTGCACATCACAGAAGAAAAGAGCTGATGACCCGTGGCTGCTTAAAAGGCAGGCTGTCGCGGAAACGCAGGCCGGGCTGCTGTTACCGCACAGAACCGGTCGGACGCGCGGCTCGCCCCCTCCCCTCCGCCCCCACCACCGGGCCCTCCGTCTGGTCACCTTTCTCTCCTTGGTCTCCCTTCTGGCCCTTCATGCTGCCCATGTACACCTCATCCACAGAGCCCGGCTTGCCAGGGAGACCCACGTCTCCTTTGTCCCCCTTGAAGCCGGGGTCACCCCTGGGCCCCGAGGAGCCCGGAAAGCCGTGGTCCCCTGCAAAGGAAAGATAAGCCCCAGTGAAATGTGGCCAAGGTCTCGGAGGCAGTGACATGGTGTGGCGTGCCCTCCGCTAAAGGAGGCAGGAAGAACTCACGGCCTGAGTCGCGATACCGGGTGAGGGTCTGAGCTGCCCAGGAGAGCCGGCCCTGGGCAATGAGCAGTACAGCCATTTTTTTAAAATTCAGTGTTCGTTAATGACTCTACTGCACATGTGACTCTGCCTATTATCGGTTTAAATGCGTCACACTTTCCCTCTTTCCTAAGGACCTTCATGGCGTCCATCCACGGTGCCCTTGATTCCATACAAAACAACAGAACACGAATTTTCTTGTTCTCCTAAACACATGACCATTTCTAGGTCTCACAAAGTCAATTTGTTAAAAGCACACACACACACATATTTTAGACCAATTTCAAATAATAGGGTAAGAAATAAGAATGAAGACTTGTCAATTTGCCCAGTTGGCTAATTCGGTGCTAAGGACTCCATGCCTGTGAGCTTGTGGGACAGAAGAGCCCACCGATTCCACAGAAACAATCTCCAACACGCCAACAAGGAGCAGCTGAAAACCTGTCTTCCATCTGCTTTTGGGCCGCGCACAGCACCTGTCCCCATAGGCACCATACAGCGGGAGCTCCCTCCGGAGGAGGGGATCTTCCCTGCCCTCACGTGACCTTTTAGACTTCCTTCCTCTGCTTCTTGCAAGGAAATATGACCCCAACCGCTTAAGAGCTTCCAAGAGACATGGAAACATGGACATAAAACGGGCTCTTCTAGAAAGGGCTGCTCCCTACCTTTTTCTCCTGGTAATCCGGGCAGGCCTGCTGGTCCTGGGGAGCCAGGCTGCCCCGGGGCCCCCATGATGCCCATCTCCCCCTTGGGACCTGTGGCCAGACAGAAAGACTGTGAATGCTGACTGCAGATGTTGCGGGGTTGCGAAAAGACTGGGGCCGGAGTTCACAGATCGTTTACCTGGAAACCCAGGAATGCCAGGTGTGCCCTGCTGTCCAGGGAGACCAGGGAGCCCCGACTGTCCCGTCAGGCCTGGTAGCCCTTGGGACCCTTTATCTCCTTTGGGACCTGGCATGTCCAGGCCTGGAAATCCGGGGAAGCCCTTCTCTCCTTTCACTCCGGGAGGGCCTGAGGGGATGAAGAGCAAGAGTGGTGAGTAGCATCTGCAGGGAGTCCCGAGGGTGCCCCGGGGTCAGCTGGCGCCTTCTGCAGGAGGCACATGAGCACACGTGCCCGTGCTGACGGCAGGGATGCTCCCACCGTCCCAGGTGGTGGTAGCTGGGGCCATGGGTGGTCCTGGGGGGACAAGCCCGGAGACCAAGCCCTTCTCTCCGCCCTCAGCGGGCAGCAGTCACCAGCACCTCTAGGCCTGTCCACAGCGTTCGCAGCCCACCATGTTCTTGGCGGCCCCCCGGCACTGTCTTGGTTCCAGGACTGGCCACTCGAGGCAAAGGCAGCCCCTAGCCGTGGGCCAGTTAGTTGATGGCACCCACAACTTACAAACCCCCCACGGGAACGTGAGATGAAGGCACGGGTCGTGCTGGGGTAAATGAAAAGGTCACCGGATGTATGGCTCTGGCGCGCAAACCAGGCTCGGTGGGAGGAAAACGAAAACGCCCACGACTCTTCATCTGAGTGAAGGGTCAGCCGGGTTCCCACGGAAGAATGGCCCATCCCGCTTACTCAGGAGGGAGCACTAACCCCAGTTCAGGAGCACTCCCAGGGCCCCTCCCCTCCGTGAGCTCGCTCGGGGGAAAGTCGTCACCTGAGGACCCTGGCGGTCCCTGTCCTCCAGGGGGTCCCATCGCGCCGGGCGGGCCGACTCCAGGGGCTCCTGGAGCTCCTCTGGGACCTTGTAATCCAGGCGGCCCTGGGTCACCTGGGCGGGAAGAAACTATGAGTAAACCGCACACACACGGCAGCGCGCCTCAGAGCACACGCTACCCGCCCGCACAGTAAACCACAGGGACACAAGCCCGTGAGCTCTAGCCTTCCACGACGTTCGTTCAACACACGTTCACAGAGCACCTGGCGGGGGCTCTGCAGATGCTGAATAAATAGCCCCGGCCACCGTCTCCGCTGGTCTGTGAGAGTCACCTCGGGGCGCTCGGGCGGCCCAACTGGGTACGCGTCTGACTCTGGAGTTCCGCTCGGGTCGTGAGCCCAGGGTCATGAGAGCCCCACGTGGGGCTCCCCACACAGGGAGGAGTCTGCTTGGGATTCTCCCTCTCCCTCTGTTCTCCCCCAGCTCTCTCTCTAAATAAATACATATAAATCTTTTTTAAAATGTTACCTCTGATTCCCTGAAGGCCTGGAGGGCCGACAGCACCATGTTCTCCCGGGACGCCCGGTCCCCCGACGTTCCCCTTCTCCCCGGGTGTGCCGGGAGTGCCGGGAATGCCTGGCAAGCCTTTGAGTCCTGGTAGACCAACTCCCGGCTCCCCCTGGAAGTCCGGAAGCACAGAGAAGCCGGCTCACCTGCACCGCCCGTGAGCTCATCAGACCCCGGCGCAGGGGCAGACGCCAAGGAAGACATAAGTCCAGCAACCCCTCGCCTGCAAAGCCCTGACACACGTGATCGTTCCATCCAGTCTCACAGCACGTTGGAAGTGGCTCATTCCTATTAGTTTTATTCTAATAAAGGAGGAAAACCAAGACTCCCCACGTCTGAATGCCTTGTCCAAGTCACAGAGGCGAGGCTCCCGCCCAGGGCCCGCCCTCTGCTCTGCCTCGTGTCTGTGAGCGGCCAAGTCTGAAGGACAGACTGAAGGCCAGATGGGATTTGTGACCAGTGCGCAGACACGCTCTGAACGGGGGAGGGTTCCAGGACCGGACCCGCACATTGTCCATTCAGATTTTCCTTTACACCAAGGCTTTCACATGGAATTAAACATGTAAAACGATGATGCCCTGAATCTGAAGGCTTTGATAAAGGCAGGCGATGGAAAACAGAGTATTCCATGGGCCCGAGGGTGCGGGACACAGGCCCCGCAAGGCGGCAGGTGTGCGCTGCGTCACAGTGACCTTCTGCTGTCTGGGGGGAGGGACACCTGCAGATGAGGGGTAGTCCTGGGGGAATGGGGACTCCTCTACGTGTCCCAGCAGCGAATTTGCCAAACAGAAGGAACCGAAGCCAAGGGGTTTGAGAAAAAGAACCAGACTTTAAACCATAACCAGATTCCAATCCCAATTCCATCCTCATTTACTAAGGCACGAGTCTCACGTGTTAAGGTGATTCACACGGTACCCCAGCGGACTGGAGTTTCCAACCAACGCGGCTTACGGGGGAAGCCGTGTCAGCCACGGGGAGCAAGGCCACCATGAACTTAGGTGTTTTGAGAAGGACGCTCCCTTGGAGTCACTGAGATACACTGTCTCTGTGCCTGTCCTGGTCCCCATAGCCCCTACCTGTCCATGTGCCCTGTCCGGTCCCCACGGCCTCTTCCTGCCCTCCCAGTAGAAAGGGAACAGGCAGGATAGCTCTTCCGTTGGCAAAGTGAAACTACTGCCCATGGCCCTTCCTCTCATCTCATTCACGATGGCTTCTAGCAATTTCACTTCCCTTCCTTATAATCGGAACAGGAAAAGACCCATCCCTTGGTCACCTACACTTGCTGAGCAGCTTTTCAAGTGTCAGCAAAAGGCAGGGAGGTGTCTGAGGCCAGGAGAGGCCCCAAGTCACACGAGCCCAGGGGTCCCTGACTGGGGCCACTTTTCCCCCACGTGACATCTGGGAATGTCCAGAGATAGCTCTGGTCGTCACGACCGGGGGTGGGTGTAGGCTGTTCCTCCGGTTTCTGTGGGCAGAGACCACGGAGGGCGCGGCGAGAGCCCCACCATGTCCGAGGCAGCCCCCACCACAGAGAATGACGGGGTCAGAATGTCATGAAACTCGACTCTCCTGGGGGGCTCGCACAAGCTCTCTCCTGCCCCTCCCCGTGAGACCCACCCTGGACCCTGAGACGTGGTACACACGCAGGCAGGCACGTACTCAAACCACCGGGACAAATGATTCCCCCAAAACACGTCCCACGTATACCTTCCTTTCCAGCCTGTGCTATTTCTTTAACCCGCAAAGCACACGGATCCAGCACACCCCATGACGTTAATGCGGCCTTTACGTGTCTGACCAATTACAAGGATGAGGAAACAGCAACCCAGAGAACGCGCAGCACCCACCTTTTGGCCGGGCACACCCGGACTGCCAGGTAAGCCACTGAACCCCGGGCGGCCTGGACTGCCAGGAGGCCCCACGTCCCCAGGCAGGCCGTCAACACCTGTTTGGGAGAGTCACAGAAGTCACTCAGCGGTAGCACTATTGCGGATGCCGTTCCGCACAACAAGAAGACTTTCGAGGAGGTTCTAAGGAGAGCACGAGGCCTCACGGGCTGTCGGGGAGCCACTGGCACCTGCTGGGGCAGCCTGGTGGCCAGGGACTGCGTGCCACGCCTGCCGCCCTCCCTGCCTCTCTCCCACCGTCCCCTCTTCCCTTCCTTCTGCTCAGCTTTCCCCCCGTACGCCCCCCAAACAAAACAAAGACCACCGCGGCACAAGCAGCCCGGGGTGGCCCTCCCGCTCTGCCATTCCGAGCATGGCCTTGTTCGGGAGCCCACCCGGATTCCCCAGAGCAGACCCACATCTTCATGGGACGCCTGGGAGGCCCAGACACGCTCCGGTGCAAGCAGTGCCGCTACGGGTTCTCAAATGCGGCGCCGCCCCACCGGGCACATGTAGGGCATTTAGAGACTGTCTGGGCCCCAACCCCAGAGGGCCGGATGGGCAGACAGCCACCCCGAGGCTCTGCTGTGCATGGTGGCCCCCCTGCGGGGTGCGGAGGTCCACGATGTGCAGGGGTCTGTACGTGTGCGGCGGTGCACGCCCAGTCACACGTGCTGTGGGGCTGGGGTCCCCAGGGGTCTCGTTGGAGAGCGCCCCTGACCACCCACCAGCATCCGCGTGGCCAAGCCGCCTTGCAGGAGCCGGCAGCCAGCCCTCGACGAGGAGACCCGACCAGCTAACTCTACCTCTCAGGCTGGCGCTATGGTGCTCACAGGGGACAGGGTGGGGCTCGGTGCCGTCCCTGTGACCCAGAAGGCTCGCTGAGGCCTTCTGCCCTTTAGCCAGACACACAAGGCCCCATGCGTGCGAGGGAAGCCGGGAGCCTGACAGCTCTTCCCGCTGGTTTGCACACGCGGCCAGTACGACTAGGCTCAGGACACCGGCCCGAGCAGGAAAGAAAGGCCCCTCGAGGCACACAGTGCCTGCTCCGTCCAGGACCACGGTCCCCCATGGCGAGTCCACGTCTGTGCCCCCCACAGTGGGGCAAACCCACGGGAACAACAGAAACCGTCAAACCGTCCTCCCCGCTGCCCCACGGTCTCCAGAGAGAAGTTCCTATCAGCGCCCGGTATGGATCCAGGCTCTGAGGCCCCGGGCCTTCTCCCCTGAGAGCGAAGCACCCCCACGTGTCCCCAGATCCCTTCCCTCTGATCCACCCCCAGCCCCGCATGGGGCCCTGCTGCTCTGCGTACCCCCTGCACGGAGGAGGAGAACGCCCAGAAATGCAGCTTCCGCTGCCCCCCAGGCAGCTGCCGGGTCCTGACGTCACAACCCCTCCTGCTGGGCACCACGTCCCCCACCTCCTCGGTGCCCACATTCACTGTCCTCCAGACTTCCGCTGGCTCCCCGAAGGACAAGCCAGTAACTCAAGCAGCGTGTTCGCACACATCGCCTCCTCTCCCCTGGGATCATGAGAGTGAACGGAACGGCCATGGCCTCAGTGCCCACCACCCAGGGAACAGATTGACAGCGGGGCCTGAGTGGGCCGTGGGCAGAGCAGTGGCCCCACTCAGGGGCCGGCTGGTCCTGCAGGTTTACCTTTGGGGCCAGGGGGCCCTGGAAATCCGATTCCAGGCTGGCCGACAGTGCCCTTCTCTCCCGGGAGGCCTGGCCGGCCTGGGGTTCCAGGAAAACCTCGGTCACCTGTTGTGAGCAAGACCAACAGTCCGTGTGAGAAAAGCCTGTCACTGCTCCAAGCGCACTTCCAGGCAAGCGAGAGCGCGAGAGTACCTTGTGGCCCGGGGAAGCCTGGGGATCCCGGAAGTCCTTGTGCTCCCGGGGGACCCGGTAGGGGCACAACTCTTCCTGCTTCACCCTTGGGACCTAGGCAAAGAGCAAAGACACGTGTGAGAGCCCACGTCCCGTCCCCAGCACGCTGCGTACGTACAGGGCAGCCCTCCACTTCCTGCTTCTCCTGTTCTAGAACCTTTCACAAGAGCTCTTCCTCTTTTCTGCCAAATTTATAGCCAAAAGGACCTAAATGTTTGACCTGTGAATTCCCTAAGAATCTAAAATAAAAGTCACGGAAACCAGGACATCTACAGTGACGAGAGGTGACACGACCCTGAGTGATTCCTTGAGTCGCCTGCCTGCAAAGTCAAAACGCTTTCAGCGTCTGCCTGGATTTGTCAAGCGCAGCTCCGCGCTTTGAGGCAGACCTCAATTACGTACGTCTGCTGGTCAGTTATCTTGAGGACGTGCTACGTGAGTGATCCAGCACAATCCGTAAGCGGGGCTGGATGGCGTGCGCCCTCTGGAGCAGCCCCGGGTGCCCGAGCCCGGGAGATCCACGGGGGGTCAGGATTCGGCCGCTCAGGAAAGACCAAAGGCGTCGCCTCCAAGCCCCGCGCAGGGACTCTTCACACGCCCTACTCAAACGCAAGACACACGGGCCTCCCAGGCAGAGCCGACACATTCTTTCGCTGCAGACTCAGAAACGCCAGCCGACGGGCCCCAGCACGCACTCGCTACTAGTTCGAACCCGGGAAAGGGCCTTGAATGTCAGCAGAGTAAACGTGGCTCTGGCACATCAAAGAAGCCTGCGCTTCGACTCCAAAAGCTGCCTGGGTCTGGACGGCGAGGCCTACGGAGCGCAGACAGCCGGCCAGCAGCGCTGTCAACGCCTCCGGAAGCTTCTTCCTTCCCTTCCTGCTAGGAGGCCCCTGTCTCCCCCAGCTGGTCTTCCTGACTGTGTTCCTGGCCAAGAAGTGCCTGACTCCTTTTTGCGCCTCTGCAACTTTTCAGATTCGAAGAACCCTGGAGATGCTGACTGTGGAGTCAGGAGCTATGCGGGGAGAGGTCAGAAGTCCCTTTTCCAAGACTGGGGGGGGGTCCTTCCTAAGTCAAACCTAGGATTTCTCTGCCCCCAAAGGAGTCAAAAAAGAAACGTTGTGGGATCCTCTCTAGACCATGAACAAGGGTCAAGGGAGTCATGACTGGGTGCCAGGTAATCACTAGGCGCACAACCAACGAGAATGACAGTAAGAATACACAAGGGCCCTCGGCTCGTACTTCCAGCGAAGACAGGCTAACACGCCCCGTGCTGGAGAGCTTAGGAGTTTGACAGTATGCTGTGATAAGAAAATAACGGTTCCCTGTGGGACAGGAACTGATAAAACTCGGGCTGGATATTCGGCTTGTGACAGAATCAGCAGATCGGTGAGCACGAAGGCCGTGTGGTTGTCCCCCATTATCAACGGTTTCATGGCGTGTCTCAGTTTCCCCGCGGTCAACCGTGGCGCAGCTCAGAAGGTCTACGGTAACCGGACACCGCGTACGTGCTCGCGTCATTCACCTCGTGTCACCCCACCTCGGAGGCCTTCGGTCCCGTCGCCTCGTCACAGGAGGAGGGGTGCACGAGGGACGGGAAGGTATGCTGACAGAGAGACACACATCCACGATGTTCAGGACACTGTGTGATGCACGTTCTAGTTCATTCCTGGTTCTTCTTGGTCATCTCCTCCCAGGCCTAACTTACATCTTAAATGTTGTCATAGGTCTGTATGCGCGGGAGAAACCTAGTGTATGTGGGGTTCAGTACTTTCCTGGCTTCAGGCTTCCACGGGGTACCTGGAACGTGTCCCCCCAAGTACGGGGGGCACCTATCATCGAATTCCTCTTCCACAGTCCTGGTTGGCAGCTTTCGTCACGTAGCTCATTACCACGTGGCTCAAGCCTCACCAGCCCCACGGCTGTGACCCTCCAGAGCCCTTCTGTTCATGCCCACGACTTCTGGGACTGTTCTTAGCCCTGCCCTTCCACCCACCCACTCCCGGCCTCTGCTCTCACAGCCCCGGGGGTCCTGGGGAACTACGGACGTGCTCGGTTTCTAGCCTGAAACTTATTCCATGACCCGTGCCCGGGAGCCTGCCATGGGCCAGGACGGGGCCCACCCCCACCACTTCCGTCCGAGATAGCACACAGGGCGAGGGGCAGGCGCAGGCCCGTGGGAAAGCCTCGCCCCGGCCTCGCTCCAGCCAAGCCCTGGCGGGCGGTACACAGCAGGAGGGCAGGGTCACGCGGGCCTCGGGGCCCGGGGGGGGGGGAGGGGGGGCTCGGCACACAGACCCGCAGGACACACAGCGCACGAATGACTGAAGCCGGCACAGCAAACGGCAGCGGCGAGGCGGAGACCCCCCAGAATCCGCCCACAGGCCCTGGCCCGTCCGTGGAAAGGTGAGACCACCTGGCTTGGGTCACACAGAAGCCCACGTGGACTGCTCACCAGGGAAACACAGAAAATAGGTAAAGAGGGAAAACAGAGGCTCACGCTGGTATCCCCAGCACAGTAAAGGCCCACCTGACCCGGGAGGCTTTGTCTCATTAGAACAAAATCATCTATCAGTTCAGCTGCTTTGTTTCCAGATTCTTCACATGACCTGGCCCTTCCCCGCACAAGTCTACAAGGTACAGTATCGCCACAGAGGACCCAGGCCAGGCCACCCCGTGGAAGAACGGACACCAGACTCCCGTCCCCACGTCGGGGAGCCCAGTGCTCTGAGCACCCGAGGTCCTCAGGCCTCACCTGGCTGGCCTGGGGAGCCAGGGTTCCCTGGAAAACCCGCTTGTCCTTTGTCGCCAACGGGGCCAGGAAGGCCAAACCCTGGAGGCCCCGGAGGGCCGATGTCACCGCGACTGCCGGGGAATCCAACTCCCCCGGGGGGGCCACGCTCTCCTTTCAATCCTACCGACCCCTGACGTGCAAAGAGAAAAAGGAACGTTATCAGCAAACACACCCGCACGCGGCCATCTACAGTCTCCCCCCATCTGCAATAAATAAGCGCCAGAGTCTAACTGGCTAATGCTGTCCACGGCCTCCCACCCGCCACAAAGGTCAGCTAGCAGTGAACAAGTGACGCCAGCATTCCTGTGTAAGCTGGGCAGCCCCCCCCCGCCCCGCACAAGGACACACTTCACAGAGGGGAGTATTTGTATCCGGAACCCTCTTTTTAAGGGCGACTTGCAGGCCACTAACACTAAACTCCACCTCCCATCTGACACCCAAACGTCTAACACACAGATGCCTTCCCGACGGCCCGAGGTGCGTCAGGAGACACCCGTGCCCGTCCCCACTCTGTTCCCATCAGCAGCATCAACGCCTACAGCAACATACTTAAGTCCCCCCAAGGACCACTGAACATCACGTGTGACAATCACTTCCCAAAGGAAAACGCATAGATACGACTCAAATAACTCATTTCTGCATTCTTTGCAGGTCCGCTTCTATGGTGGGCATTCCAAGTCTGGAAATAAACATACCGGGGAGCCTTTGGGGCCGGGCAGACCCGGATGGCCGTCTCTCCCAGGAGACCCTGCTCTGCCTGGCATCCCGGGCTGCCCTGGAAAGCCTGGGTCTCCTTTGTCTCCTTTGAGCCGTGCGTCGATGTAAATCTCGCCAGGCTCTCCCTTGGCTCCCGGCTGGCCCATCAGCCCTGGTGCGCCTTGCGGGCCCTACAAGCACAAAATGGAAGACGTCGGTGCCCAAAATGAGCCAGCATGATTGTTACATAGCCACAGTGATATTAAAAAGTCACCTCCTTAAAAAATGGCAGTATGGTCAAGCTTATTTATTTTCTAGAAGCAAGTCAATAGCTCTGTGACAAAGCCATGACCTGACCTCTCACTTGTTGTTTCTCTTAAAAACACTGAAAAAAGAAGTCTTCCCTAGGTATTGCAAACAGAGGCCAGGCTGGGGCGGGGGGAATGAGAGTGTGGCACTGGGAACCCGCTTCTGGGACAGCCCAGGGGAACTGGCTTGTCCCTTACAGCGGCTAACATTTACGAGAACATTCCAGCAAGTGCTGGAAGCTGCTGAGTGAGACTTCTGGGGCCAGGAACTAGAGAAAGGGCTTCCAGGTGCACACGGGTGAAGTGTCTGTGGGCAGGACGACGGCAACAGGGAGAGGAGAGTCTGGGGAGCGAGACCGGCCAGCGCCAACACCGCTGTTTTGAGCAGTCAGCAAGAGAGAACGGACTTTCCCAGGAGACACACCCTAGCACATTCTCCAGTTCCTGGAAAGTTAAATCTTCAAGGAACGCCCACACCCACAGATGGTCTCTCCTCCAGCCTGAGAATTGGGGTTCACGAGGTTTTCAAATACTTGTCTCAAGCACTCATTCCCTGAAGCCTGAGAAAGAAACCTCTCGGCCTCCCTGCTGACTTGGCAGGATGCAGACTCTTGGACGAATCCTTTAATTCCAATTCCTTCTCACACACTCCCTCGGAAACGGCTCGTGGACGTATGCGAGTCACATGTGTCCAAACCCTTCTGTGTGGGTGTGTAACACAGAGGAAGGAGCTGGGAGACAAGGGACAGACCCAAACTCCCACAATCTTCAGATCTGAGAGCGGGCACCGTTTATCCGGTGCCCCCCGTGTGTCACGGCGCTCTCAGCACACCCCTGCGGACTCGGAACAGGTGAGGGAGTAGACACTCCGAGAACCTCGGTGGGGCAGGTGAGGGGCATGGAAAGGTCATGACGTAGTTCGAAGGTGTTGTGGTATCTCGTAGCTTTCTCTCCCGAGGTAACATTAGCTCCCACGCATCCTTAAATCGAGCTCAGTTTCGACTCCCCCGTGAAGCCCTCCCTGACACGTGTCCTGGGTTTCCACGGTGAAGGCGACGGTCCTCGTTACACAGACCCTTCTCCTTGCCCATCTCTCTCCCCACCGGTCTGTGGGGGTGCTGGGGGCAGCCCCGCGGCTTTCCGACTTTGCGTACTGAACGTTTGCAGCGAGGGAGGTGCTGCGGGAAGCAGAAGTTGAACTGGCAATATTCGCCCATTAGAAAATAAACCCCGACGTAAGGAGTTAAAACCGATCTACAGTTTTCTCAACCTGGAAGGATCAGTGTTACTTCACGGTGATCATTCGCAGTTAGACATACAGTTTTCCAGGACCGTGAGCATACAGTGGGGACGCACCATTTCTCACCTTGATAACAGTGACCTTGACGGCTCTCATTCCACAAAGAAATCTAGATAAGTTTTTTTGAAAGGCGACATCTTGACCCTAGGATGCCTCCCATGGCTTCTCGGCCACAGGACGTCTCAATCTTCAGCAATTCAAAGGTCTCTGGATCCACATCTCCCGACATGAATGAGGAGGAATCAATCTAACGCTGCCTTGAACACCTCGCCTCGCCCCGAAAATCAGAGGAGATCGACTGTAGTACGGTCTGCCTCGAAAAGGCGCCACCGTCATGGGGTGTCACAGCTCCTTTCAGCTGACTGTCCCAGTGGCCCCGAAACCCGCTCAGGTGCCCGTGTGGAGCTAGCCTCCTGTGCCCGTCCCGCTTTCCCAAAACCAAACCGCGGCCTTCAAAAGGACATGTCACAGAAATGCTCTCCAAATCAAACAGGAAGGCAGAGCTTCTCATCTCTTTTCATCATCGTCTACTTTCCAGGACACTCTGCTGGTTGGCGGGCACCTCTGGCAGCCCCAGCCTCACTCGGAATGAGAGGGCCCCACCTGCGAGCCGTTACAGCCGCAAACGTAAGAAAAATTACTACCTGCTCTACTCAACTATTGACCCAGAAACAGCTTTTTTTTTTTTTTTACAAACTTGGCCGTTTGCAGAGAGAAAGGAGCACCAGACGAGGAAGGGGGGGTTAGAAGTTCTGTTGTGCATTCGCTCTATTTTCTTCTTCATCAGGACTTGTCCTCAACTGTCCTTCTCCCTCCTTCCTCTCTTCCCACTTCCATTAGCTGCGGGGCTGGGGGCTGGTGACTGGATGGGGTTGCAGGCAGAGTCGAGGCAGGAAGCTTCCAGGAAGGCCAAGTAGATAAAGACCACGTCCGGAGGTTAAACGCTTCCTCAGCCGCCGCTTCAAAGCGCTTCTGGCTTTGATCCCCACCAGAGCCAGGGCTTCCCAGCTATGTGAACTTCTCATTTATTTAGAAATATTTTAAACAATTGCGACTTGTAACTTAGCTCCCCAGGCACCAGGGAGGTTCTGGAAGCAGAATCCCAAGATCCAACTTCAAAGGAGGAAGCGATTGCTCGATCCCAGCTGCGTCGGGGCTGTTTCAACTCACTTCGGCCCTGACCCGCTTTTAGAGAAGCTGCCAGTAATATTTTTAAACATCGCAAATGTTAAAGAGCTACATCAAAAGGGAGTAAAATGCTAGAGATTTGACTTTCGTTCTGGGACAGAAGAAAAAAGAGAAGCAAAAGGGAAAGCAGTAATGAAAGAAAGTGTGGAAAGCGGCTGACGCTTGCAGAGCTTAGAAGAACAAAGAAACTACGAGAACCAGGCCCTAAGGTTTACGCGCTTCAGAAACAGAGCTGATGACGTGAGATAAGATGGCCTTCAGAGCTTGGCATTACGACGCTTCTCTTCCAGTCAATGGCTTCTTTTTAAAATAAACTAGGAGAGTCAGGGAGCTGGTTTTCATTTAACTGCAAAGTTTCATGTCAATCTGAGATTGTTTCATTTGTAAACTTAGAAAAGCGTCTTCACGGGGTGCCTGGGGGGCTCAGCGGGTTAAAGCCTCTGCCTTTGGCTCAGGTCATGATCCCAGGGTCCTGGGATCGAGCCCCGCATCGGGCTCTCTGCTCAGCGGGGAGCCTGCTTCCTCCCCTCTCTGCCTGCCTCTCTGCCTGCTTGTGATCTCTGTCAAATAAATTAATTAATTTAAAAAATTTTTAAAAATAAAAAAGAAAAGCGTCTTTACAATAGATATTGGTGGGTACGAATTTTCAGAACCTGTCTCTGTGAGAGAAGAAAGGAATGTTGAATTCCTCGAAGGCAACAGGCCGGTGACACTGCGTCTCCCCACAGTCATACGGGCACTGAACTTACTACCCTGTTTTTAAGTGATGGGTGTGACTGGGCCACGGAGCTGCTGGCAGGTGGCTCCTGGTGGCACCATTTGTTTTAAGAGCCCTGAGACCCCGTGGGAGGGTGACAGCATCCAGCTGCCCCCGACACAGGTACGTGGCAACTGAATTCTGACCAGGTGAGGAGAGAGGCAGGCGAGATGCGGATTCCGGACTCCACAGTCCTGCTCCCCCTCGGGTGCGGACGGGGGGGTAATTCTAACTGCTCCCCAAAGCCACGCCTGACCAAACCCAAATCATGCAGCAGGAGCTCCATCTGCAAACACAACAGCATACACCTTTGTCGGTCGCCCTGGAGGTCGCCTCTAGAGAGCACACAAACTCAGACGGGTTACTTACAGGCACTCCTTCCAGACCATCTCTGCCAGGCAGGCCTCTGTCGCCCTTGGCCCCTGGCTGTCCCGGGAAACCTTTCGGAAGCCAAGAGAGATGCAGCACGTTACTGACGAGACACGTCCCCCAAACCCCAAACCTCTCGCTCTCAGGATTCAAGGGCACAGACCGTGTCTGAGGGACCTCCACAGAGTGACAGAAATGCTCCCAATGACCCTGAGTTCGGACAAGCACCACAGAAGCAGCTGGTGACCAGACCCCCCCACGCCCCGGGCCGGCTTCCGCCGGAGGTTGTGGAGCCGAGCAAACCGTGCGCCGCTGACCTTTGACTGGGGATTCGTTATGACGCCAAATTTCAGGTCCTCTTGATGATTTTCCAATCATCAAGATGACTTTCACCTTGGTGATTTTTCAAAAACCCCGGAAGTCTGACCTAATATTCTCACTATCGGGCTCTGGGTTGAGTGCGGAAAGTGAGGTCTCTCGTGGTGCGAGATGCGGCTCACCGTGAAGGCTCCGGCCCACGGCAGCCAAGTCGGGCCTGGTCCCAGTCACGCCGGAGGTCTTACCTATTTCTCCTGGGGGGCCCTGAGGCCCAGGGGGCCCGCGAAGTCCCGCTGTGTCACAGACGAGGCAGCTGTCTCCCTTCTGACCTACAGAGGGACACAGGGGTGCACACAGGTGAACTGTTCTGCGTGGGACCCTCCGCCAGAGCCCACGGCCGGGGGCAGACACAGGGCCCGCGTGGACAGTCTGTGTCCCTGAAGTGCGGCAGAGGCAGAACAGGGACCCATGCACGCGGTGGGGACCGTGCAAGTCGGCCCACGGCCGGGGGCAGACACAGGGCCCGCGTGGACAGTCTGTGTCCCTGAAGTGCGGCAGAGGCAGAACAGGGACCCATGCACGCGGTGGGGACCGTGCAAGTCGGCCCACGGCCCGCCGAGTTCTGGGCCCCACAGGGTTCGCTCGTGGGGAGACGCATGGCCGACCGCGGGGCTGGCCGGCTGGCGGTGCCACAGCAGGAGGACGGAGGTCTCCAGAAGAAGCTCCTGACCCCGTGTCATCCCAGGGGACAGCCCGGCTCAGCTGGTAACCAGAGAGCGTCACTGACACTGAGTGCTCGCTGGCCCTCCCGGATGACTTCTAAGACCACGTCCAGCGGGGCCTCCGAAAGGTAGAACCCTAAGGTGTTAGCTGCAACTATTTCCATGCGGCATTTGTGGGGCAGACTTCGGGAGAGGAAGAATCCTGTGCAATCCAAAGCCAGCCACGGTGCCCAGCGGGCTTGGTTTTGGGGGCAGCCGTGGCCGCTCTGCCCTCTGGCTAAGAGACACAACAACACTGGACTGCGTATGCGGTGAGAACCGCTGTGGGCACGACAGTGAAGAGAGGACCATGTGCCCTGGGCTGGGGTGACAGAGAACGATGGCAATCAGTAACGGTAACCTGAGAGCAAGGGGGTTAGGGGCCCAGTCCCAGGGCAGCTCCTCTGCCCACACGGATCGTGGGACCAGGGCCTGGAGGGGTGGCGAGCATTCCAGGAGCACGACTGTGACTCGGCTCAAAGAAACATGTCTGCTCTTGGAGAAAGGCACTCTCAAACTCTGAACCGAGATCGCGCTAAGGTATTGGTCTGAGGGTTTACTCTGCGGGCCATGCGGACAGTACGGAGCGTAACGTGTCCAGGCCACAGCACCCCGTTGCCTCCAGGTGGCAGCTCACGCTCTCTGCCTCCCCTATCCCTTCCCTCACCTTGGAGGCCCAACCAGGGGACACCCCAGCGGAGCTCCAGTAGGGAGCCCCATCGTAGGAATGGACTTGGACGAGAGTTCCAAATATAGGAAGAGCATGCCAACGCCCACCCACGTGCAGAACTGTGTCCCCTTCCCAGCATCATTTTCTAAAATGATGACCCTCTTACCTTTTTCTCCAACCTCGCCTGTCAGCCCTGGCTGCCCTGGAATTCCGGGGGGGCCCTGGTCCCCTGGCGGCCCAGGCTGGCATTCTACGATTCCATCTGAAATGGATCAGCGTAAGTTACGGGACTAGTCCCACCACCCGAAGCGAGGATCTGCACCTCTCTTCCTCAGTCTCTACAGTAACACCGAACCGCTCTGAGGCTACTTGTAAGTGCTAGAGACCCGGCTTTACCGGCTTCAAAATAATCCTGCAACGTTAACTTGAAAACAGGCCCCGCACAGCACCCACCTGGCCAAGCGCCACCGCGGGCTGTGACTCACAAAGCACCTGTTTGATAATCCTAGAGCACAGTTCAGTTCATTGGTCCTGTCCCATGTCTTACTTCCTTCCCATCTTGTGAGTGCACACCATCATCCTTATTTTACACATGAAAAAACCCAAGCCAGGGACACTGTGGGGGTGGGCTCAGTCGGCTGGGCCTCTGCCTTCAGCTCAGGTCATGATCCAGGGTCCTGGGGCCGAGCCCTACATGGTGCTCCCTGCTCAGCGGGAAGTCTGCTTCCCTTCCTCTCCCTCTGCCGCTCCTCCCTGCTCAGGCTCTCACTCGTGCACACTCTCTCTCTCAAATGAATAAAAAATTTAAGAAAAAGACAATTCATGCTGATCCCTTCCCAGGGAAGCGTCCAGCCTGGAATCCACTGCTCCCCAGGTTCCGCATCCGACCTCTGCAGGCACCCGCAGCCGTGAGAACGTCCTTTCTTAACAAGGTGTCTGCACTCCAACAAATAAACTGCTGCCTATGGGCCCCCCCCATCAGCCCCCCAGAAGACTAGGGCTTTGGGCACTCGCGGGGCTCACACTGTGAGTGACACGGCAGGACTTGCCTTAAAGACCTGCTCATGCTCCCATGGGATGAACTCATCTGGAATCGTCTTACATCCTGCGCTGGTAGCGCTCTGGGACTGCGGGAGCCCCTAACTGAGTCAAGCGTTCGTGCTCCTCGCTCAGCTTTGACAGCGGGCTGATGTGAGACCCGTGCATGCTAAGTCCCCTCGGAGGTGAAGTCGTGGGTTCGGTCCCCACCCAGACTGTCCCCTGCAGTCCCTTCCTGCTTAGGGAGCGCGTACCAGACGAACAAGAAGGTGCTCTGTAGGCAGAACCACGCGACTCACTTTTTCACTGGGATGCCGGGAGCCTCAGACCTGCTTAACGTGGTTCTTATCCCTTTAACCAGTTTCACAGTTTTATTTTTACTAGTCCTTTCCGCGGCCTAACGTGGCAAAGACACCTCAATAGGACACGAATGACTCGCCAATCCCCAGACACCTGTGCTTCTGTAACACGCCAACTCTGAGCATCCTTCCCGCGCCCCGCTAGCTCTGGCCTGACACCTTCCTACCCAAGACGCCATGTGCTATGGTCCCCGAGAGCACTTACTTGTGTGGCCCGGCTGTCCAGGGGGCCCGGGAGGCCCAGGGGGGCCCGGGAGCCCATCCCGTCCGCTTGGTCCTGGCAAAGATGTGCCTGGAAAGCCCCGGTCACCTTTCTCGCCTCTTTCCCCCGGGAAGCCAGGAGCTCCGATCTGTCCTGGTATCGGAAAGCCTGAAACCAGAACGGAATCTCATGTAAGGAACCGCGCAGTGCAGGGTCAAGGCCCACAGCACAGACTGACTTTCTTAACTGTGTTCAAGGGCAATGGCACTGACCGTCCCTGGAAGGGGAACCGCTCTGCAGAAGTAAAACAAACCGTCAGGCTTCCGACCCGCATGTGCCGGCGCTCAGACGCCTCCATGACTGACCATTAAGAAAAAGGCCCTCACTACCCAGACATGAAAAAATCTGTGCATTTCTTTTGGTGCAAACAGTATTCCCACCACATGAATGAAAAGGCCAGTGAGGGTCGATTTCACTTCCACTTAGAGGCTTGGCATGAAAACGTCACCAAAGAAAAGTGGACACAAGGCCCAGGGGACGGGAACTCGGCTGGCGATAGAAATGGAACAGCCAAGAAGTAAAGTTAAAGACAAAGACAATGTTCTGGGAGGAGCGTGACGTTAGGTCTGAACATGGAAAGCAGAGATGGGGGACAAGAGGGCAGGGCCCCCGTTCCACGTGGGCAGAGAGATCTCCCACTCATGACGGCAGGAGCACCAGCTCGGGGCCACCCTTGGGGCCTCTGCTCCCCAGACACCAGGAGCGGGACGGTGTCTGCAGCCTTAAACAAAGAGCAGAATGCAGAGGACGAGGGAGGACCCAGGAAGACGGCTGATCCCAGAGCAGGAGCTGCAGTGGTGGGAGAAGAAATGCCAACCCTCACATGTGCTCATCAGCGCCGGCAGGACCGAAGGCGGCCCCTGGGTCCTGGGGCTGAAGGCCCCACAACGTGAGGGGAGGAAGCACCCAGTTTGGCCCCAGGAAAGGACCCCAGGGCTCATGGAGTGCAGCGCTGCTGGGCCAGGGGCCAGGCTTTGACCAGGGCAGAGCAGATAAGGCCAGAGCAGTTTCACAGACCTCTGGAAACGCTGTAAGTTAAGAGGCGAACAGGCAGATAAAAGCGTTAGAAGTAAACCCGGCAGTGCCAAGGGGAGACACAGAGAGATGTGTCTTCTAGGACGGCTGGAAGGTCGGCATTTTCATGACCGCAGAGAAGAAAGTGGATGGAAACAGAGAAGGGTGATTTTAAAGCTAGATCCACAGCTTTAGCAGAAAGGCAGGCAGTGAGGTGCCCGTGCAGAGCAAGTCCTCAGCGCCGGACGGGGGTGGGGGGGTAACATGTTCCAGCAAAAAGGAACGAGCCCTGGGAGAAATTACAGCGGGTAAGCTGTTGGAAAGGGAAAGGGAAATGATGAAAAAGAATACAACACAAAACTAAATAAAAAACACACAAAACTAAGAACATAAGGACTGTGGGCACTCGGTTGTGATATGGATTCTGGTGCACATGCGGGTTTTCCTCACAGCCTTTCTGATCCGCTCCAGGGGCTGGGGGAGATGTACACATGCCACAAACACTTATACACAGACACGTGCGTGCACACACAAAAGCGTATGCACACAGACATTTGCACACGTGCACACACAGGAATCCCACCACTAACTAAGCAGTGGGCACAGTAGGATCACACACTAAGTACAAGAGAGCCACGTGGGATGCCCACGGACAAGCTAGACCAGAGATGGTTAGATCAGTGAGGGGGTTTCAGCTGAGTCTGTTCCCAAGAGAGAAACAAAGGCTCCCTGGAGACAAGGAGTGTGGACGCTGACAGTGAGGGGCCTGCGGGCCACTGGGGACCTGTGTCCTAGAGCGGGGGACAAGGAGGTTGGGGGTAGGGGCCTGCGGGCCACTGGGGACCTGCGTCCTAGAGCGGGGGGCAAGGAGGTTGGGAGTAGGGGCCTGCGGGCCACTGGGGACCTGCGTCCTTGGGTGGATGGCAAGAAGACTGGGGGACAGGTCCGAGCCAAGGAGAGAAGGGAGGACTTGAGGAGAGACACGGGAACCCCGCCAGGAACACACATAACCCATGGCCACCTGGGACATCCGCAGTAGACGACCAGAGCCGTGAACACACACTGCCGTCATTACTAGAAAAATGTGCAACAGAACTGGCAGCCATTTCTCGCAGGTCACTAACAAACGTGAAAAACACACACTCGCGATACGAGCCACAGGGATGTCGTACGACTATTCCCGCACAGTCAGCCACGGATGCTCACCTGGAGGGCCCGGCTGGCCTTGCAGTCCCGGGAAACCTTCAAAGAGAAGGAGAGTCAGACAAGCCGAGCCTGCGGGTCTGTCCCCCGAGGCCCGGGCCAGTGTGAGGGAAGGGCACTGGCAGAAACACAGCGCCCTGGCCCTACAGGGCTGGATGGGGACGCTCTAGGAGCCCCAGCACCAGGACGGAAGGCAGGCCTGAGCCTGAGACAGGCCTCAGTCGCCAGGCGGGCCTGCAAGGCCTGTTGCTGTTACCAAAGCATGAGTGCAGGTGGAAAATGGAAGAAAGGTACAGCAAGAGAAGGACAGAAGGAAGGAGGAGGAGGGAGGGGAGAGAGCAGGGCTGGGGAAGGGGGAAGGAGCAGGGAGGGAGGAGGAAGTAGAGGGGAGGGAGGGAGGGAGGGAGGGAAGAGAACAGAAGGAGAATGGAGGGGGCAAGAGAGAAGGGGGAGGAGGGAAAAGGAGAAACAGAATGTACCTTTGGGGCCTGGCTCTCCTCTCAACCCTGGGGCGCCCGGGTGCCCCCGCTCTCCTTTTTCTCCCGAGGGTCCTGGACCGATTGCCTGAATTACAGAAGAGACCATCACAGAGGTGCAGGGGACTGGCTGGGCTGTACCTTACGGCAGCGCAGACGGAGAGACTAACACATCTTCAAACCATCTCAAGAAAGGGGAGAGTAAGAAGCAACAGTCGGGGCACAGCGGGGTGGGGGAGTCGTGAGAAAGCGGAAAACGAACCCCCCCCCCCACAGCACCTGCACAGTCCTGCTTCCTCCTGTCTTAACTGGCCTTCCGCAGCGTTCACCGTGCGGTCGGGTCAGAAGACTGTGAATCTGAGGTCTGGGTTTATTTTGAATTTCTAACTGTCATAGTGCCTCGACAGAGCGCTCTCACAGCACCCTGCCATGTGCCCGGGCGGGAAGTAACAGGGACGTGCAACTGGGTCCTTGGAAAAGGTTTTCTGTTGTGTTGGTTCGTTTCTGTTTTTGTTTTTTGAAATAGTCCGAAGTGGGGACTTCCTCAAGGATGGATGGATACAGGCCAAGAACACGCTACAAAGGAGTGAACTAGGTCAGCACGACTCTAAACCGGGGGAATCTAAGAAAATGACAAAACCAAATATGGCAGATCGCCCTTAAAATAGAGTTCCTTTGTAGCAATTAAATTCACGGACGTTATTACAGTCTGCGGCTGTGATACCAACAGACCACTCGACCGTGGCTGCCCGGTCACAGGTACGGAAAGGGGCCCCGCGTCTGTGGGGAGGAGGTTCTGGGCTTCCCCACAGCCGTCCCGCTCCGAGAAGCGCACCCCAAGAAGTCACTGGCCTCCCATGCACTTCTTTACAGGAAGTAAAATGCCATCTGCAGATGTGAAGACGGTTTTACTAGGGAGAGTCAAATTATGGGTGGTCAGTTTCTTTTAGCATTTTCCTTAATGGACCATCCAAAAAAAAAAAGTTTCAAAAAGTTTTGCTCTTATCATTATCCACGGACAAATCTTTTCAGTGTCTGTGGTCGAGGAAATGCAGAAATTACCAAAATATAATAAAAAGTAAGTACCAAACACCACACAGTACAGAAAACAAGTTTATGGTTTTAAACAACATGCGCCCTCTTTACACACACACACGCACACGCACACGTCATCCTAAAAACGCCGTGGGGCACGCGGCCCAGATCCCGACAGACGACCAAAGAGCACTTTTACTCACAATTCCAGGTGGGCCTGGAGGACCCGCTTCACCTTTGTCTCCCTACGAAAGAAGACATACTTGTATTTTTTGACTAGACAACTGTCTTATAAAGCATGGCCCAACTTTTTGTTCCAGGAAAACAAGGACTGCGCCCACTTACGCTAAGATTATTTTCCTATACGCTAAGCGGCCCTCACTGGGAGGGACTCAAAGCGCCTGCACCTACTACAGCAGAAACGGATGCAGGTCCCTCTGCTTGGTGGGACCACGACGCGCGGAAAGAACGATTTCCACGAGCCGCCCCGGGTCTAACTGTTCACGTGACAAAGCAGCTCACGGTGTCTGTTGTCCGATCGCTCCCTTGGGCAACACGGACAGAGTCCGTGGTTTTTCGATAAAATAAAAATAAATGGAACGAAAGCTTCCGATGTCTAAATGCGTTTTCTTAAGGAAATCATTTTACCAGAGGTCTTTAGGCGTAAGGTTGTCTAAACCTGCACCAGAAGTCAGAATGAAAGGATATTTGTGGTTTCATCTTTCCCCTTAAAATCCAGCATTACTTGAAAACATTGGGTGGATAAATTCTAATCACTTTGAGGCTTAATTTCATCCATATTAGAAGGAAAAACCCAAAGGAATTAATCATGCTATGTCCGATGTTTTACATAAGCCCCATAGTAACACCTCTAGGAGTCCCAAGACCTGAACATGCTCCATGAATGCAGCTTCCCCCTTTAAGTCAAAGCAATAAACTTAGCAGTAAACCCACATTAGATGCTTTGATTTTTCTGATTTGAATAGGAGACTTTAGAAGTATCTGCGAGACAAAAAAATAGCTTAGCGAAAACATCCTAAACATACTTACCTTTTAAAGCCTACAAGACAGGACCTCCTCAAAAGTGCCGATGTCAGTGGGATCCTTCCCTTCCTCCCTAGCTTTCACGAGCTGGCTCCGAGGCCCGCCCCCACCCGTGAGTCGCTGCTGGGGATGCTGTGCTGAGGCTCTTTCCGTTAGCAGAGACTCACGCTACCTAGTCTCGCATCAGGGAGCTTTTTCTGCCTATCGCATCGACAAATATTTTGTAAAGTTTGATAATAAGCACCTGTCCAGAAAAAGGGCGTGTAGGAATCCGTGACAGGGAAATGACCAGACAAGTGAACACAAGTTCTTGTACTTGTGAGCATGTGGGTACGACCCACACACCACGCAGCACAAGGCGTGCACACAGCATGTCCCGGGCGGCTGCGTGTGTACGTTCAGATGCATCCACACCATGTCCTTAAGTGAGGAAGCTGGACGCCCCGCACAGCCGCTGTTGTTCTAGAGGGGTGTGTGCACATGAACGCACAGAACGGTTGTGCATTCTGCACACTTCTGAGCAGTAACAGGACAGTAAATGAGCTTGTTTTCCTTCACTCTGTCTGCATTTTTTAGCATTCCGTAACCAGATAAAACTCATCTACCACAAAAGACACATAAAAACCTAAAAACCTGAATGAATGAAACATTTTATGCTCCTCTTTCTAAAAAAAATCACACACGTCAATAAAACCACGAAGTTAAGGCGTGTGTTGCTCACAGGGAGGGCAGTAATTTTCATAATTTGAGCCCCGTGCTATAGGAAACTGAACTGCAGACTGAAGGGAATGCTTCCGTAGTATCACGGCTTACCTTGAAACCTTCGCGGCCTGGGAGACCTGGGTACCCCGCGTCGCCTGGAAAGCCCTGTGGGGGGACACGGACAGCACCCCTCGTAAGCGATAGCCAAGCCAACAGTGTGCTCTTAAAAATTACAGAGAAAGGGCTGCCTGGGTGGCTCAGTCGTTAAGCATCTGCCCTGGGCTCAGGTCATGATCTCAGGGTCCTGGGATTGAGCCCCCCATTGGACTCCCTGCTCAGTGTCAGTCTGCTTCCCCCGTCCCGCTCCCCGTCTCGTGTTCCCTCTCTGTCTCTCTCTCTCTGTCAAATACATACATAAAATATTGTTTAAAACATTACAGAGAAATACTTACTGGACTCCCTTTTTCTCCTTTTTCACCATCTTTTCCAGGTTTTCCCTGAGCAATAAAGATGGAGAGAAACATCAGTATTCCACGAAAGCAATAATAAACAGTCTCCACCAGCCAGGCCGGGAAGCTGCGTGGGCGGACGGTACCACAGGGTGAGAAATGCCGTCGGCGCAGGACGGCTACGGAAGCGGGACAGCAGAAGCGGACTTGTCAATGCTTAGACAACACAGCCTGATGAGTTCCCCATCTCCTAAGGCAAGCACAGCGACCAGCAGAGCAGTTTCTGAATGGCAAGGGTTGGCGGCTGATACGCCGAGGACTCGTTTCAACGGAGGTTCCCCGCATCACCTATGGGTGGGAGCCGGAAACCAGCGAGCGGGGCTCCTGTCCCCAAGCTTTGCGGGGTGAGGGGCATCTGAGCATCTGAGCTCTCGGCCGCCCACGAAGCAGCAGCAAAGGGCACGAGCGCTCTGAGCAAGCAGACGGGGGCTCTCAATGAGAAGCCAGCAGGCTGGGGCTGGGGGGGGCTCTTCCGAGAGACCGGAGCCCCAACCTCCCTGGGAGGATTCTCAAATGGAAGTGGCCCCTCATTCCTGCTCACACGGGCTCCAGGAAAGCCCTTCGGGAGAGGACAGGGAGAAACCGAAGAGCCCAACCAACTTCTTCCGCTCATGCTTCTGTAAACCCAGGACTCCAGGAAAGGAAGGAACGTGCTCTTATAAGAAGCAAAAGGACTTCGGAGGTACTCACTCGGGGCCCTGGCTTTCCGGGCTCCCCTTTCTCTCCAAGCCCTGGTATTCCCTTGAAAGAACAAAAAGAGAGCGTCGTTAGGGCATTAAGTAAAATATTAAATTAGGCAAATATTACACTGAAGGTGAGTAAGCTTGTAACTTAAATCCAGTACTCTACGAACATTCACGTAAAGTAACGATGAACAAGAACGGAGTACCTACCTGAAATCCAGGTTCACCTTTTTGACCCTAGAAGGAGTTTTTAGAAAAGAGCAAGAGAGTGAGCCATCAGTACTAATGGCCATATTGATTTTTATACACACTGAACATGAAAATTCCTTTTCTTCCTATATTAACAAGGAAATTCTCTTTGGTCTCCAATATTCATATCCCAACACTGGCAAGGCTGTGGGTTTAAGACGGGCAGCTAATTATGTTCGGTCTGTGGCAGCTGTGACCCGCCACCCCCCCCAGCTGGCCTCCCTGCCACTGCCCCAGCCCAGCCCCAACCTGGTGCATCTAAGAAGCCCTCCCAAGGGGGTCAACCTTGCTCCGACCCAGTTCCAGCTGCCTCTGCTCTCCAGATGCTCAGATTCTGTGGGGTGGATAGTCTATAAACCTGTTCTGTAGGTCACTGGTGAATATAACTGGAGAAACCAGATTTTGACCCAGTTTCCCTATATCCCTTCCATTTGTCCAAAATTAGAAAGCCAACCTTCACCAGACAAAATCCATAGCATACCTTTTCTCCTTTGGTGGCAAAGTCTCCTTTTTCTTTAACTTGAGCTTGTCCTGGCACTCCCGGAGGCCCACTGACCCCTTGGTCACCCTGTTGATTCAAACAATGGGAATGAGTTGGGCATAACATTAAGTATACAAAGAATAAAATGCAGAGGCAGGAAAAAGCCTAAAACAAAACATCCATTTTTTAAAAATGTAAATTATCTCTGTTCTAACCTATCCCTGTCTCAGCAGAAAGTTCCGTTTCGGTAGGAAGACAGCACAGTAAAGACATGAAGCTGGGAGACTCTCCGGAGTCAGGAAAACCACCACATCAAGGAAGAAAGCCAAAACTAGACACGTCTCTGCACACATCCAGGCCTGTATTTAGGCAGTTTATGTGTCCAGAGCGGGACACATGCACAGTCCTATGGCATTTGGACAGAGGAAAGGGGCACGAACTGCCCCAGAGAGCCTGGGAAGAAAGGCGGCATCTTTAGGTGCCCCAGAAGGAAGACAGCCATGACGAATTTTCTTCCTCGGGCATCCTAACGGCTGTGTGCAACGGAAGTACAGAATCCCAGCGACAGCACAACGAGCGAGATCCAAAAAATTCAATGGTGTAATTTACAGGGTACCTGACAGTGAGATTTATGGAAAGACTGAACCAAATTCGGAGTGGAACACAGAGGCCAAGATTCAGTCCATACCTGCCCAGGCCTCAGCCACACGTGGCACCCACCAGTGGTGGTCTCTACACTGATGTGGACACCAGTGGAGAATGTGGGCCCTGGGGCAGGTGTGGCCACAATCCCCTGAATCCCCCTGGCTCGGCCCCATTTCACTGATCTGATCCAGGGAAACTGGTGGAGTGATCAGCAGAGGATCAGGGACTGCCCCCTCCACCCCGGCTTCTTGTCTCCCCTGCTCCATTCTGTGCCTCCCTGTTTCTGTGGCTCACTTCCTCCCCAGTTAGGCAGGGCAGCCTTCCATCGCTGAAGGGATAGCGGAGTTGTGCTACTAATAGCCAACTGACTCTTTTCTAATAAAGTCTAGGTCTGGCTTTATCACTGCGTGCAAACATTCTGACTGAACTCGGTGTATAGAGAACTAGAATTAATGGCCTCATTGTATTCTCTGCTGGTCAGATCACAGGTGGAAAATGTCAGTGAATTCTAGCTGTCCGCTGTAGGGAAAACACTAACGAAGGACATGCCGAAAAGGCTAATATGGCTGTAAGGGTCCAAGAAGGGGTTCAGAGGCTGAAACTCCTTTTATACTTAGAACTGTAATTTTAAACATGAAAACACTCCAAAGCCGTGTGTACTCACCTTGTCACCTTTTGGCCCTTGAAAACTTAAGCCCATTTGCCCCTGTTGATGAAAAATTAGGCTTCCATCTTACTTTGCTCAAATCATCTAATAAATATCACATAAAATATATAAAATGTAATAACAGGGTAGAGTTAATGCAAGAACTTCTTCCAACAATCACCATGAAATTTTCAACAAACTTGTGATCGCATTATATTCAACGTCTATTAAAAATTTTTTTAAAGTGTTATTGAAAAAATTCTATAAAACCTTTTCTTCAGTTTAAAGCAGCAGATTTTAAAATCTGACGATAGGAAACTAAGGGAAAGATCAGTGCTTCCAAAATAATGCATAAGGGTTGATGGAAGGAAAGGTAGACGGAGGGCTAGGAGGATGGATGGATGGACAGATGGATGGGGACAGACGTGGATGGATGGATGGATGGATGGATGGGGATGGTTAGACAATGGATAGGCAGATGCATGGATAGAGGGACAGGTGGATGGACAGATGTTTAACAGAGACAGATAAAGAAATATAATTTTCCAAAACTGTTTAAAGAGACTTTAAAGAGTAAGTAATGGTGATTTCACAGTAGTCTTATACAAACGCCAAAGAAAGTCAAGTGAAAAATATTTTTACCTTTTCGCCTGGAGGGCCAGGAGGGCCTGGAGGACCCTGTAAGAAACGATTAAGTTTAGTATCATTCACAACCCTGGTGAGACGCACATGCTTCTTTCTACCAGAGTTATCTTAAGGCCCCCCAGGATTAATGCAATAAGATATTTGTTAAGTACTTAAATTTTATTCCTGTGCTTTGGATCTATAAGATTTGAAAAATAACTAGGAATTAGCCCAGGATAATAATTAATAGGGATGAAACACCTCGAAATCTCAGGCCCTGCCCTGTGAAATCCCCTGATCCAAGAGTGTGTCAGGAGCAGAGATGCTGAATGAAACTCTCAGCCCGACTCTGAGAGCCTAGAGTTTCCAGTTCGGAAATGGTGTTCGCCCACTTTGGATATAACTGTTTATCTAAAAAGCTGGATGATTTCTTCAAGTGCATAGGCCGCAGTGAAGGAAAAACCTTCCTGTGTTTGCAACAAAATTTCAGAGTGCTTTTCAGTCATTAAAAAAAAAAAAAAAGTAGTCATTCTTGACAAAAATGAGTCCATTTACTTGCAAGAATATAAAAGAGGTTACATCTGCAAGAATGGACAGAAGAATTGCTGGATCTGATAGGGAAGGAGAGCAAGGGGGAGGAATGGGGAGGAAGGGAGGCCTGACAAACCCTTAAGGACTACCAGGCAGGCTAGCAAGAGTACGCTACCGTGGGGAACATTATTCATTGCCGGTGAACATGAAATTTAACACATAGCTAAGTCTCGTTCATATTAACTCTCTTGCGCTCTCAAAATGTATGAGTGGGAAGAGATGGGCCCTCATCCTACTGGGAACCACCAGCTGTGCAGGAGGCCAGTGAGAGAGGGGAGCCCTGGTTGGGGGTGGGGGTCTCTCCGGGGGCTTATGTCCCAGAGCTCAGTCC
The DNA here is from genome assembly GCA_004024625.1 of Mellivora capensis. NCBI lineage: Eukaryota > Metazoa > Chordata > Mammalia > Carnivora > Mustelidae > Mellivora > Mellivora capensis. The sequence continues at coordinate 152,216 of PISX010000273.1, forward strand.
TTCTTGCAGACATAACACAGCTTCCCGCTGCTGCCGGGTCTGCGCCCAGAGCCCACAGAGCCAGGCCCTCCGGGATGACTGATTCTACACGTGCATCTCCAGGCACAGCCAGCCTTGTCCATCTCTGAATGTGGCCTCCTCGGGCCACAGTACCGCGGGCAGGCACCCAGGCCCTCCAGGAATGAATGTGTTATCTGTGTGGGACATCCGTGGCTATCACTGCTCTCACCAGCCTTCTCCCCTGGGCTCTGGAATATGTGTGTCCTAAGTGCCTGACACTCTCCCAAGAAAGCAGCTCATTCTCCCAATCCAGGCACAACTGCGTAAAGTCAGGATTACACCGGATTCACTTCTGTGCCTCAACACAGCTGTTCCTCCAATAGTGACTCCAAGAGGTTCCCCCAACACTTACTGGTGGTCCGGTAAATCCTGGAGGGCCAACAGGACCCTGCAGGCCTGGCAGTCCCGGCGAGCCCTGGAAGTTATTGAAAACAGAATTAGATGGGAGCTAGAAGAGATGCTTCGAGTGCATAGAGTTATTTAGCAAATGCTTACTGGCGTTCCTGGGGGTCCAGGAAATCCTCTTTCACCTTTCAACAGGGTCCCAGGCACATGCCCGATGATTTCACCTGGATCCCCCTAGGGGATGAAAAAAGAAAAAAAGTCACAAATATTGCTATTTCTATAAAGACGCTGAGAACCCGCCGGGTAAGAGGCGTGCGTTACGGGCGTGGAACCCGGGATCGAGGCTCTGTCTACACTTGGAGGATCCACACTGCCTGCCTCCCCGTCACTCTAGTATCCTACCGCCCAGCGTCTAGTGCAGCAGGCTCGGCTCCGCTGGACGGGACGGAGGCGCTGGTGGAAGGAGCCTCAGCCTGAGCCCGCAGCCACCCGCCCCCCCACGGAGAGAGCGTGAGGGTCAGGGCCACAGGCTCTGAGTGTTCTCTTGAAGTAAGGATTACCTTTCACTAAAAGCCCCAGAATGAGCATTTTTATAAAAACAAGCTGTGATGGTAAATTTTATGTGTCTACTTGGCCAGGCCCCAGTACCCAGACATGTGGTTAAGCCCCAGTCCGGATGTCTCTGTGAAGGTATTTTTATGATAAGATAAACATTTAAATCAGGAGACTCTGAGAAGATTAGTCTCCATAATATGGGTGGGCCTCGTCCAATCAATGGAAGGCCTCATGAGGGAAAAGAAAAAAAAAAACCCGACCTCCCCCAAGGAAGAGGGAACTGCCTCCAGAGAGCCTCTGAACTGGGACCCTGGCTCTTCCCCGCGTCTCCAGCCGGCCCCCCTGCCCTGTAGATTTTGGAGTGGACAGCCCCCACAATCATGTGATTCCTTAAAATAAATCTACCAGGTCATACGGCTATGCCCACACACACATTTGTACATAAATACACACACACCCCCTACTGGTTCTGGTTCTCCGCAGAGCCCCAACTAAAATGGGACGGTCATGATATGGGACGATCATGCTTCTCAGGTGTTCTTGCACCCGGGGGCACATGAACACGCAACCTCACTCGGACACGTGGTCGTCTTTGGTGTGGCTGTTGGGAAACTGAAATGTCCCTTTTGCAGGACTGCTCCCAACACCCAGACGCCCCTGCTCTCGGAACCGCCGTGTGGCACGGGGCACACACCCTGAGTCAGGTCAGCGAGAGCCATGGAACCCCACTACGCCAGCACCCCACTGCCAGGGAAGGACTCGCAGGCAGCATTCTCTGCTCCCCCACGACCAGGGAAGAATGCCGGAGGGGCCAGGGCATGGCCAAGCACCTGCGGGAATCCCCATGCCAGCTCACTGTGCAAGTGTGGATGGAGGAACCGCCCCCGCTGGGCGGGGAGCAGGGACCCCATCACTCCAGGTGCCACAGCAGGAGGGGCTCAAAGCGTCCCTTCCTCACCACGGGCAGAGGGTTCTGGGTCCCACCCTGACGCAGAGGGACAGTCAAGCTGAGAAAGGCCATGGATTCACTCTGAATAAGGAGGGGGCAGTGGCAGGACACCAAGGATCTAACCTAACGGAACTAGGGCCTTCCTGTAGGAATCACAGACTTTACAACAACACGGCAACAGGACAAGACGCCTGTGTTTAAGTGAAACCATGATACCGGTCTGAGCACTTCTGTCCCGTGGCTCAGGGAAGGGAGCATCACCAGGACGGTCTGTGCCGGGAACTAGCCCGGCCTGGGTCCCATCTGCTAATACTCACTACCACACCGCGCTTCCCATTTCTGCTTACTTCCGACTCAGAAACCGCACCCAGGGTCTCAAGTTGACGCCCTGGAATTTAAGTTTGTGCCTATGACTTGGACACCCGTGGAACAGAGCGGAGCTCGACAGACACGTTCACTGGCGATCAGTCGACCACGGTGACCTGAAGGGAACGTGTCTGTCCCCCACGTTCCTCCTGCAATGAACCCAGCAATGCGTGCGAACGTACCTTCATTCCTGGTAGCCCTGGTGGTCCCTGGGAAAGAGGAGAGAGGCATCAGTGTCACTTCTCACCAAACGGCATTCGCGCGAAGACGGACGTCCAAAGAAAGGAAAGGGAAGAGAACGAGAAGAGAAGGAACAACCGAAGAAGGAAATTCTAGCAGAAACAGTGCTATACTCACGGGATTTCCAGCGAATCCAGGCAACCCCGGGGGCCCCAGAGGCCCTGGCTCACCCTAGGGGACATCAGAGGGTCAGTCGGGTGCAAGGCCGACAGGACATTATTCCAGATGCCCCGTCAGTTACTCCGGCCCCCCCTTCAGAAAGACTTCATTTGCTGGTGTAAGTCACATCCTAAAAACGATGTGTCACCAGCTTTATCTGCATTAGCAACAGATAAGAGATGAGGAATTTCATGTTTAAAGCAATTACAGGATAAGAGCCCACAAAAAAGAAAGGCAATATTCCATGTTTCTTGAATACTAAAGATGGGGAAAGCGCGCCTCCTCATCAGATTAAAAAGTGCTTTGAGGACGGTGCCTGTCCAGCTGGAGCAGTAAAACCGTGCTCACAGGACAGCACCGTCCGGCTTCCTGAGCTCGAGGGAGGGGTCTTTGTCCCAAAGTTACCTTTGTTCCATTGCATCCGGGGATACCTGGAGGGCCGGGGGGGCCATCTTGGCCAGGAATACCCTGCAATTGAGAAGGTACAAAGGTTGCCCAAAAGGGACCGCCCCATGGCGCCGTCAGTCCCATCAAGCGTCTCACCAAGGAAGCACGAGCGTTTTATCTACATACCGGCAGTCCTGGGTTTCCGGGGTAACCCGATGCTCCCGGGGGTCCCTGTAAGGGTAGAAACGAGAGAAGGCACTGAGCGCTGGGCCTCATCTCCTTCCACCCCACCCTCCCAGCTGAGTGCCCGCAGCCCCCCACCGGGCACACGGGCGTTCTGCGGGAGAGGCGGCCGGGGCCCAGCCCGTGGGGGCGGCACGTCTACACCCAACGTTGACTCAGATCACTTCTAAAATCAAGGCCGCACCCTCACAAAGTGGCTGTCCTCATTGCACACTCCGTGATTTCTAGGGAAACTATGTATTATTACATGTATGACTATGTTATATGCGTCGTACCCCTGTAAACACATTACGTGACTTATGTATAAGCAGATATAATTTACTTTAAAATCTCAGCTCGCTGGGGACAAGAGTTCATGAGATCAGCTGTCTCCCTGGGAGAACAGCACCAAGTCCGTCCTCCAGGAGCCCTGCATCTTCTCCTCCCAGGCGGCTCCGGGGCCCTGGCCACAGCCTCCTGCCCCAAAGTGCCAACTACTTGCCCCTCAGCAGGGTAACAACAGCAGAAGGAAATGCTGACAGCGTCCTCCTGCTTCTCTACTTTCAAACCCTGCTCTCAGAGGTCTTCGTCTATGCCTGTCCCAGGAGGGGAGGCACAAGCCCCAGGCAGAGCAAGAAGAGGATGAGCTCTCCGAACGCGACCGCTTCTCACAGCAAACGAAACCCTTTCCTTCAGTGACTTGTAGACCTGTCACCTCCCCGCCCCCAAAATAAAGCAGGTCCATGAGAGCCCGTGAGGAAGAGCACATGGGAGAAGCACGGGGCGGGGGAAGCACGGGGCAGGGGAAGCTGGCCCGGGGACGGGGTGGGCAGCACTCATGTCACCGTCAGGGCCCCACGGCCCCGCGCGGTCACAGCGCTGAGCAGAGAGGCAGGCGATGGGACAGGCGAGGAGGACGGATGGAGGGGAAGCCCCGAGGACTGCTGGGAGATGGGAGGGGACAGAGAGCCCTCTCTGGGAGGCATTCCTGGATCACATCTCACCACAGCATCACAGACTTAAGTCACACTTGTACTCACTCTTGTCCCTTTCGTTCCGGGCAGCCCGGGTTCTCCAGTGTCACCCTGGAACCAGACAGAAGTGCCACCATGAGAAGAGTGCGGAGCACCTTAAACCCACACCCTCCGGCCCCCATGACACAGCCAAGCTTACCTTTTGTCCTGGTGGCCCCTGTGGCCCCTCAGGTCCTTGCATCCCGGGAAACCCGATGACACCTTGCAACCCCGGGAGGCCCCTTTCGCCCTGTGGAGGAGCAGCAGGTCAGAGAGGAGGCACGTTGGATGAAACGGAGGAAATGGGTCGGCACTCACCCCTCCACGTGCCGCCCAGGACCGCAAGTCTACGCGGCATCTGAACGCCACAAACTAACTCCTGTTTCAGGAGGCTTCTCTCCACGGCACTCAAGCTCTCTGAGGACGGGACTCTTCACACCCAACCCCGGCACATGCTTTCCACGCACGATACGCCAAATGTTGAATACTTTATCGGGGAATTAAAATAATGAAGAGTTGGAGTTTTCTCACTGAATCGATCACGCGCTCAGTCCTCTAGCGGGATCCTATCAGCAGCAGGCACAGCGCCAAGGCCCTGTAAGCAGACCGCCAGTCGGTTCTTCCTCCCGATTCCTAGGAGCTGTGTAGACGGAGCTCAGGGTGTGAGCGGCAGCACGAGAGGCAGAGACTTCCCTGTGCTGCCCGCAGTCTGATGATATGCTTTCAGAAGTGTCCTTAAAACGTGTTTTTTGCAAAAGTATGATCCAAGTTTAACTGTAGTCTCTGCCCTCATGGAGCAAAAAAATAAAGTAAGAAACATTATCTTTAGAATACTATTATTTGGGCAGTCCGGAAGGCTGGGGCTCTGAGCCCCAGCTGACCCTTGAAGGACAACGCAAAATAAGTACACGAGGAGGAGAGAGGAGCCAGTGAGGCCGGATGGTGGCAAGAGGACGGCGACGAGGTCTATTGAGCCACGTGAGCACAAGAAATTAAGCAAAAATACAGCAAGCACAGAGCGTGGAGGGGAGAGGCGTCCATGCCTGCCCTGGAAACAGCATTTCTCCCAGGGGCAGCGGTGAGCCCGTGACCCGTTTCTGCGATAGTTAAGGAAGACTGCCATAGTCAGGTTGCCAACAGATACATCTATCGTGCCATCATCACGATACGAAATCAAGAAAACCTATTTTCTTTACAGCCTGTGGACTCTAACGCAACCTTATGAGAGACCAAGGGTAGAACGAACAGCCATCACCAGCGGACTCTGAAAAGCAGAAGGTCCTCTGGATGGCGGAGCACCCAGTACTTTCCCAGTTATCTTAGCTCCAGGTGAGAATAAGCCCACAAGCCACACATTCCATAGCGTCCACACGTACCCCCCAAAAAGTAGGTCACCGTGGGTTCCCAAGGAGCGCCTCACCATGGCACCGACGGAGGGAGACAGGGCAAGGACTCCAGACGCCGCCCTCCTTTCCCAACCACTTGGCTTGGGACTTGCTGGCAAATTCACTGCCTGTTACATTTTTTAAATGCAGAATGTGGTTCTGCACGTGGGACTCCAACCGCTGTGTTTGTGCGGACGGCGGGACTCACTGGAGGTATGAGTCGAGAGTCCACAGCATGTGAATCAACGGGGAGGGGATTACAGCAAACCCCAGCGGGTATAATAAATTAGTAAATGGATTAAAGGAAATCAAGGCCTGCAGCCTGGCACACCCCAGTGGACAGCGGCATCAGGGGATGGACCCCTCCGCATAGGACCTCACACGGAATGCCAGTTGCTCCGTAAGGCCTGGGACGGCTGGGGAGGAAAAGCACTCACTCCCGGACCAGGACTGGTTCCCCTGGAAAGCGGCTCCCATAGGTCCACTGTTAACCTGAACTAGTAAGAGTGTGCTACAGCCGCACAGAATGCTGACCACAGAGATACACCACACGCTCTCACATGCCAACCTCCTCCCTGATCCTCGGACGTGGGAAAACTCTACCCGAAACAGAAGAGATGTGAACGGCAAACAGCTGGCTACGAAAGCAAGATGAGCACTGCACTGTCTCCCCAGCACTGCACTGTGACCCCCCACTGTGTCTCTTCCGACACGGCATCGGAAGGAAATGCGAGAGGCACGTCCGTGTAAGAGTTTCCAGTGTCTTCGGCAGTGTATTTTTAGTACTTAATTAGTATCTGGCTCTATCACTATGAGACCCGCTGCAGATAAGGCTTTCATTCTCATTTTAACCACGGAATGCATGGAGGCCGGGAGCCCGATTAGCTGATTTCTACAAGTTTCTCACTGAGTCAGCGCTAAAGCCAAAAATAGAAATGAGGTCAGCGTGCACCACAGTCCACGGTTTTTCTAGGTCACTAGAGCAAGCCGGTTCCCAGCGAACTGTTAAACAATTCACCAGCATTAAGCTGTCCCCTTTTATGGCCATTTCACAGGTGGGGGCACTAGGATTCTGATGCCTAACTGACCGGTCACAAGTCACCTGGTGACCCCCGCATGCTGCCGGGAACAGAGCTCCGAAATCTGACTGCCAGTCCTCGCTGGCGCACAGGAACACATTCTTTCCCAAGGGTTACCAGAACGCTTAAGCAATCCGTACATCCCAAGAATTTTGAAATTAAGCAGCCAAGAAGGCAGTGACTCCTCCATCAACTCTGGTTATCTCCCACAATTTTTTTTAACTTTCCCACTCTTCCATTCAGACAAAAGTGCCCATGAATAATCTAATAGCCCGTGCCCTGTCCAAGGCAATTATGGGCACCAGAGCAGAGCCAGCAGACAGGGTAAACGTCCCAACATCTCCACCGTTAGCAGCAAACAGCGCTCACTGCGTGCCGGCCAGATGACTTCTCTGAACGGTGAGCAGATCTTTACGGCCGTCTCGGGGAGAGCAGAGCCGGTTGTGCCGCTCGTGCGCAAGGCAGAGTATGCAGCTGCAACAGCGAGACCACAAGGGTGGCCACCCACATGCTGGACCTCAAGGCAGGATGTGCACAGTCTGAGCCCCCCGAGTCATCTTGTTCCCATGCTGCGTTAAAGACAAGGTCCCAAACACGGCAGCCACGCACTCATGCCGGGCACAGATGGAGCCACAGCCAGTGTTTATCCCAGTCAAGAACATTTCAGTGGAGGAAGAAAAGGGAAGTTGGTAAAATATCACACAAAAGTTTTGATGCAATTGCATTCAGCGGTTTTACTCTTCAATGTCAGTGCAAAGTATTATACTAATTACAAAAAAAGTGGATGTACCAACAACACGAGTGATCACCACTGCAGCCTCAAATGATGGAATTCAGGATTTAAAGAAGACGAAAATGCCATCATTATAAAGACGAAAGAATACAGCCATGGAGAATAATCTTGGCATCCAAATTAACCATTCTAAATTGGGCATGAAATAGAGTTTCATGGATGGAGCAACTTAAAAAATTTTGCATAAAATTTTGCATAAAATATGTATTCTCTAAAACAAGGAGATACTTTTTCTTAAAAAAATCCATAAAATATGGGAACACAAGATTGTTTTAATATCAGTCATTTCCCTTCCTTTTAAAATGCTTCTGGAAACAAGTTCATAAAGGAAATCAAACGCTAAAGCCTTACCCCTTCCTGTCTACGTCAGAAATCCCAATTCAAATGAAGCTCCCAGGATGGTTAATTTTGAAATAATATGAAGCTTCCGACTTTGAAGGACAACGTAATTACCAATGACCAACACCAACAACGAAGAAGCAGGCATCGAGTCTTACCATCAGAGACCATATTGTGCCTGTTTCACTGGTCAGCATGGGGTCACATTCTTTCAGTTAAATTCTGAATTAATTTTTCACAGCTGAAACAGTATGACTGTAGGTCTCTGCAGGGCACTGACCCACAAGCGGACGTGTCCTGCTGCCCCGGGCGGGCCGACCACAGTGGGTCGAGCCCCGTGCGGCTACGTGAGCTTGGATTCATCTGTTCCAAACCGAGCAGACCCGACAAGCAATGTTAACTAGATTTTGTGGCTGCATCTCCGTCCCTTGGAAGTAAACACTTTAAAGGCAGGATGTAGTTCTGTTCACCCACAGCGTGTGGCACAATCTTTGAATTCGGTGAAATCGGTGTGTGGATGGGATGAACCAAGCGGCAGTGAACACGACCGCTGGCGTGAAGCAAGACTGTGCGCGTGCCCCCCAGAAACTGACAGCACGGCGCACGACGGTGGCTGGGCAGCTGGGTGCCCTCCCCGGCCCAAGGCCCCGTGGGCACCGTCGGAGCCTGGCCGACACGTGCGCCCGTGGCTGAAGCAGCCTCGGGGAGAGCAAGCCGTGGTCGGGACATGACACTGGATCAGCTGTTTCTTTCTGTCATGGGTGCCTGGAGATTTCAATTTCCACGCAAAGCTGCAAACAATTGGAGGAATGAGAGCATTTGCTTTTGGAGCCAGAGCTCACCAAGAATTCAGTGATGGGGAAATGATTTCAAATTATGGGTCACGGTCAGTCAATGGGTGCCGTGGGGATTCGGCCAAAAATTCCACAAGAGCGGTTCTTTGAGCCCAACAACCATCAGACATCTGCAGGACCATTTCCTGAATGCCGACACTGCTGGGAAAGCGGTGGGAAGTGTCATGGGGTCCTGGAAAAACTGTGTGACGAGGCCCCACTGGGAGCTCCACCCACACTGATAAGCCTGACATCATATGGCAGCAGTGCTGGCAGGCGGCCCAGGAGAGGCAGGAGGGACACACAGCTGGACACAGGAGGGGACACACTCTCCGAAGGGGAGGCCGTGTACACCGATTCTCCTTTGCAGGGGACACGTACACGGATCGCTAAAAGAACGTACGTACGTTAACGTAAAGTATACTGTGCGTCTTTGATGAATTCAATATAACGCGAAGACTGTTTCCAGTAAGCACTCTATCGTTACTGTTGTTTCTTGCATTTAGTATTTCAACATTAAAGCAGGAAAGAAGAAAGCAATCATGGTTAGGAAGCATGGCTACTCATCTTTATTTTCTTCTCCGAACTCGGATTTTCTCTCTCAAACCCTGGTGATTTTCAGCTTGAAAGTCAATATTCGGAATCCTTACCTTGTGCCTCTCCAGCAAATATGTGTTAAGAGCTGTAGCAATTATACATGGAGGGGGAGAAAAGATGAGTGTTTAAGAGACTGTTCCTAGAAACGAGGACATTCCCACCTTTACAAATTCAAGGGAAGAGAAGAATCAGAAAGGTGTAAAAAAGAAAAAGAAAAAAGTCCCCCAACCCATGCCCTTCGAGTTCATGACCTGGTGTGCTGTCAGGTCCGTTCTCTTCCTAGGAGCGCTCTGGACCCATCCTGCCTCTGCTAACTCATGGGGGTTGGTCTGGGCAAGGAGACCCCACCTGCCTCTCACCATATGAACACGGCCAGCCTTGTCGTGACTTCTGGGGCTGCAGTTGGTCAAGTTTGCGTGGAGAATGGGGCCAACCGGCGTGCTGAGCCGTGAGAGTGGGAGCTGGCATGAAGACCTTTCTTTCCTTCTGCCCACCTGCACAGCCCATTCTGCAGGGTTGCTGGGCGGAAATGCTGGGTCAGCAACGAAGATCCAGCTCATAGATAAGGCCCACCCATGCCCAGGTGATAGCTTGTCAGCCTTAGAGCCCACAGATACAGCACTTAACACAGAACCCTCTTCAAGTCGCCATGTTCAAGGACAGATTTCCTTTGGTTAAATCCCAATACTGAAACACTTCAGCTCACGGTAAATTCTAGCACAATTCTTGGGAGTCTCAGCACTGCTATGAAGCTCACTGGTAGAGCTCACAGCTCAAATCATGCATAACACAAAACAAGCAGAATGACAGGACAGAGGAAGTAGGTGCACAAATCTATTTCTGATTACTGGGATTCCGCAAAGAAGCGAACCCTAGATAGATACTTTGATCTACAAAAATCCACTCTGTACATCAACTTGTGAGAAACAAAGAACTGCAAAGAGATCTTTACAAAATACTTCCCAAAGAACAGTCATTCAACACAAAAACTTGGAAGAGCTCTAAGTGCTGTCTTCATATAAAACCAAACCTGTTCTGCTAAAGCCATCGAGAGCAAACTGCTCAGCGTCACTGATCTAGCGGGAAACACTTTCTAAAGCGGAAGGCACAGTTGAGCGCTGGAAGTCCCACCTGAAAATCTTCCAAAGATCCTTGGGACTTACAGAAAGTTCCTGACACTCCTCCCTAGTTGGAGGCGAGGACGTCTGCTTCGGTCGTGTGTCTCTTACAGTCTTTCTGAAAAACCAGCCTAACACACTTGCATTAATTCTTCCTCTGAAGCAGTAATCTGCTCAGAATATTTCTAGGTATAAATATGCAAGCCCTTCCCCTGAAGCAGTCAGCTTCCCAAACTGGAAACGAGAAAAATATTGTGGTAACTGTTTTCCCAAGTCTCTTGGATGTATTCATTCAAATCCTGCATATATGCTTCCTGATAAAGGTAATCTCATCAATAGCTTATTTCCATTTTCCTGTCCAACCACAACCAAATGCGGTTTGTTCTCCAGAAACATTTGTACTTCCTGGGCTCACGCTCTAATAAACACGTTCAAATTTCAGGGATCTCTTGATGCTTTTCCTGCACAGCCCACACCTCCCGCTCTGCCCCACGCCCCGGCTGTCCACCACCTCCTGTCCAGCCAGGTTCAGAGAGAGATGCTCCCACCTGGAACGTCTGCGTTCCTACCCCACCCGTACCACCCCTGGCACCCGGGCACAGCCCCAGGCTCTCAGCTGAACGCCCCCTCCTCAGGGAAGACCTCCTAGACACAGGCGATCTGAAGAAAGCTACTACATCTAACTGACCGCGTTCCACGAAGGAAGGGGGCTTTGAGAAGCTCCTGGAAGGGAAGCCCCCAGGGCTCCAGCTTCCCACCACTAGGGGGCGCGAAGGGACCGCACTGTTTTCCAATTGGACCCGCCTTGAACCTGCAGCCTCCAGCCTTTTTGCTTAAATATTCATTACATTACTATATTAACTATTCAGTGCCGTGGGGATATCAGCATGGGCACAGCTCCGAGAATCAGTCTGATAAGGCCTAAGAGACAGAACACCCAGGGAAAGAAAGAATTCTAACTAGAATGAGGTGCGAAGCTAGAAACCTCAACCCCAAGGCCCCTGGCAGCAGGTGACCGCGCGGACCCCACCGATAATATGAATGACGGCTATTTCTCAGATCATGCGTCCACTCATTCTGTAAACTCAGTATCCGGACCGAACAGCAATACAGGGAGGAAGGGTGGACTCAGTTTTCCAAATGACTGCACAGAGATACACACACTGGAAAAATCTTAAGTCACAAAACACTCATGAAACAGGGGTCTGCTCGCGCAGCAGGGGGTCTCTAAGAAAGTACCAAATACCCAGCCACCAGGAGGATTTATTGAAAGTCTTCTCTCTGGTCCCTTCTACTGCAAGTTTATAGGAAACATATATATATAAGGAAATATGCCCATTCTCCTGAATTTTGTCATCTGTGAAGAAAAAACATCCACCCAATTTTTAATGGCTTCCAGAAAAGACGATTAACATCTCCCTTGCTAAAAACGTGATTTCATGGGCGCCTGGGTGGCTCAGTGGGTTAAAGCCTCTGCCTTCGGCTCAGGTCATGATCCCAGGGTCCTGGGATCGAGCCCCGCATCAGGCTCTCTGCTCAGCAGGGAGCCTGCTTCCTCCTCTCTCTCTCTCTGTCTGCCTCTCTGCCTACTTGTGATCTCTGTCAAATAAATAAATAAAATCTTTAAAAAAAAAGAAAAAAAAACGTGATTTCATGATATGGCGTTCTCATGAAAGTCAGAATCACGAATATCTCTACCTAATCCTATCACTTTACATTCTGCTTCTCATAAACAGACTTAGAGATTGTATTTTAAAGCAGAAAAGAATACAGGCAGAAAAGGTGCTTTACTGCAGCTCGGACCCTCAAGGTGGCTGTGGCAGGTTGTCTATGTTGCGCACTGCGGGGAGTAGGGGACAAAATCCAGCCGCAGCTCAGCACCAGCCAGTGGGGGAGGGGGAGTGGTCAGGAGCAGCAAAGCCACCACTAGAAAGAGACCCTACACAGGGGGTCTATCTATGAATGAATGCTTACAAAGTTGCACTGGAGTGGGGGACAGAATGACCCGGCCTGGGAAGAGCTACACTTCCACTCACCAGCACAAGCAACTTTTTTTTTTTTTGAGTTCCAAGCAACTTATCAAAATTTGATGTCATAACTTAAAGATTTGGGATGGTGAGAGGTTGCAGGAAAATAACTGATGGACAACAAAATAACAAGGTCATTAACAAATAGCAAGAGGTAAGCAGCTCTCTGAGCTTGGACAGGGAAAAAATACACCTTTTACGCAAAAAGACAGTTTACTCTGTTTCCACTATCGCTAACCTTGAGATTTAAAAAGAGATGTGTTCTGTGTGACCAGTGAATTTGAGAAACAATTTGAGTAACTCGAATGGAATTTGGGCAATCAGAGCAGAGGACCTAAATAGACCATCAGTAAGGATGTCATTCACCTGAACTTGGAAATGCCTGTGGGTGTGTGATGAGATCCTGGAAATGCGTGCGTCCTGAAATCAGCGTACATTCAAGTCAGGAAGCGCCACGGTCCAGGTCAGGGATTTTTTTGGAGTCTGTGTTAACTTTAAATAAGAAAAATGCAAAAGAAATATCCTGGCAATAGTAATTATGATTAATAATACAAAAGGCATGCAAGATAACCTTCAGGTTTAACCTTGAGAAAAACTGCCGATTGGCAATTAGGAGAAAATGTGTGTGTGTGTGTGTGTGTGTGTGTGTGTTTTCTTTAAAAAAAAAAAAAAAGGTAGGTTAAATGCTACTATCTACCAAAATTAGGTTTTATGGGTGTCCTGCCAGGGGGGGCATTCCCTGTTTCCCAGAACCTAGCACAGAGAGCACACAGTAGGTGCTCATTAAATATTTTCAGGAGTGAATCCAGAGACATAAAGTATTAAAGATTCCAAGGAAATAATATAAGCCCACCAAGAGGACAAAGAATTAGAGATCCTATTTTCAAACTTGAGTGCAAAACAGGCATCCTTGCTCTGGGTTAGCAGAGATCTTAGTTCCCACCTTCTTGTCTCAGTGAGGGCACAGATAATGCTGTGCAGTGGGGAGAACCTCGGCCTCCAGCACTAGCCACTGAGACTCTCTGAGAATTGGGTTTGCCATCTTCCAGATGGGATGATGCTACCTGCCTCCACGGGATTTGGTGAAGGATCAAATCTGATCGAGAATTCCCCTACTCTGCGCTGCATCAGAGCACGGGATCATGGACCGCCTGTATTTAAACATACACAGTTTGCATTTACCATCACGATTTCTCCGCCCATCGAGTCAAATGCATTTCCTATGAAGCCACAGAATATCTTAAAAGGGAAAGAAAATGCAGGGTCACTTTCTTCCCTTCCCAGCAGTCATGACCCATGATTATCTCATTCTTGTTTTTGAGGCTAAATTGGACAATGGAAAATAAGGATTTCTTGGGTATTAAAAAGTTAAGATAGATTTTCTCTTTTAAAGAAATTCCTCATCTATCTGATGCACAAGGTTTTTTTTTTCCTTAATTAATACATCTGATATTAATTCTTTCCCAGCTTGGAATATTGTTTATTCCTCATATGAGCCTGAGTCTGTGGGGCCACATGGTCACCAACTCATCCATGTCCCCAGTCCGGGCACCCACCCTCCTCCCGCCTCCCCCGCCCCTCCGCTGTTTGTAGCCACAGGTGTCCGATGTCAAAAAGATTTTGTTTCCTCCCGCTCTGGCAAAGGGACTTGGCTACGCTGCATTGCTAACAATATTCTCCCTCAGCGCGCAGCAATAATTTCAAGACATCATTAATTATGCTCAGAACCCAAAAGATAAGAACAGTTCCAAGGAGCTGAAACATGACAAGTCAATTCTGCCCATACTATATAGTGCAAAACTGGGAGAGCGGAGGTTTTACAAAACCCACAATTCGCCTGACATCGGTAATTTGAAAAAGCTGTGGTCAAATACCATCAATCTCAATTAATAACTGAATTTTAACCTATTTTCGGTAAACACCATTAATTCTCTTAAAACATGTACGGTCACTAAAGGAAAGAAATTAAGCAAGATACTGAAGGGATTTCATGATCAAGATGTTGATTTTACGCCTGAATCGCTAAGTAAAGCGTTTGGTTGCACCATCAATACAAAATCCTGGTGTCTAAATGAACACAATAAATAACTAGTTCTTAAATACTTAAAAACAGCCTTCCTTTAGAGGGTGGAGTCCCTTCACCACAATGTTGCTCACAGAACTGGCAAGACTGTTTCCAAAAGATAATGTGAAGATATAGGTTAAGCCACGGTATGGCCAAAGTATTTTAAAAACTGAAGTTAATAGGATCTTATTTAATGTCCCTTTTACTATATTTATTTTGTAAAGGTTTCAAAGGTTCAATTTATAAGACAGTTTCTTGCTTTTTTATTCTTACTTAATGTCAATAGACTAAAACACTCTGTTCTTTGGCTAGGAGAGAAGATGCAGAAATTTGCCTAAACTGCATTACAGTTTGTAACCTAGAGAAATTAATGTTCTCATAAAAAAAAAAAAAAAACAGATTACAAATTTGTGGAGTCCAATGTGTGACATTTTACTTTGTATTCTGTATTTAAATTTAAAAAAAAAAATCAGAGGACAGATGACCCAACGTGTAGACGGCGGTGGTGCGTGAAGAGGCCGGTCGCGCCACACCGGCCGCAGCGCCCGGCCCTCCCCACTCCGGGCATCCTGGGCCGGGGGGCGCCAACTTTCCGCTTCCCGCGCTCCCGCCGCGCGAAGCCCGGGCGTCTCTGAACGCACAGTGGCCCCCACGCCGGCGCTTCCCCATGGGGACAGCGGACGCGCGGGTCTGGAAGCAGCTGCTCGAGGCTCCGCGGAAATCCCGCGGGGGCACATCTGGGCGCAGAGGAACGACCGCGTGACGCCCAGGCGCCCGCGCGCTCCGCAGGCCCCGAGCCCGCCGGGCCTCCCGGCGCCGCCCCCCGAGGCCGCGGTCAGGAAGCGGACGCGGCTGGGCTGCGGCAGGGCTGCGGGCCGACCCCTGCGGAGTGAGTGGCCGGACGCGCTGGAGCCACGGGGCTGCGCCGCGAGCCCGACGACCCGGCGCGGGGACACGTGCGCTCCTCCGTCGCGGAGCCGAGCAGGGTCCTGGTCCAGCGGCAGAGTCTGGGGGCGCCTGGGTGGCTCGGGGGGCGAAGCGTCCGCCTCAGGCCTGGGTCGCGACCGCGGGGTCCTCCGGCCGAGGCCCTTGTGGGGCCCCTGCCCCGCCGGGCGCCTCCTTTCCCTCTGCTGCTCCCTCACAGTAAGATCCCACCGCGCGGGGCACCGCTTGGCCTGGGGAACGGCCGCAGGGTCACGCCGCCTCGCCCGCCCCTCACGCCGGCGGAGGGCCTGGGAGGGCCGCAGCCGCCCCGAAGGCTCCCGGAGGCCCCCGGAGGCCCCCGAAGGCCCCCGAAGGCCCCCGACGGCCCCCGAAGGCCCCCGACGGCCCCCGAAGGCGGGGACCTCCGTGTCGCACGCGGGGGGCGCATCAACGGCCGCTCCCAGGGCAAGTTTCCGAGTCACCGCGCCTCTCCCCCGCGGCACCCGAGCCCGGCTGCCGGGGCACTTCTCCTCGGCCCCCGACGGAGTCGCGAAGGGGAAGCCGAGCCGGGGAGGAAGCCCGGGCCCGACCTCGGGGCCGCGCGGACCTCGCCTTCCGGCCCGCCCCGCGGGACACGAGGCCGACGGCGAGGGGGGCCGCGGGGCCGGCAGAGTACCGGCCCCGCAGCGGCCGGCGGGGGAACCTGCCCCGGCCGGGCCTGGCCCTCCGGCGCCTCCGCGGACCCGCGCGCCGCACAAACCGCGCCTCGCGCCAGAAAGACCAGGGCGGCCCAGCGCCTCCGCAGGGCAGGCCGCGGGGCGCTCGGGCCCGGAAGTGCTTGCACGCGCAGCGCCCCGCCGCCTGTGGGGACTCCGAGTGTGGATCGGGACACGCGACGGCCCCAGGGCCGGACGCCGCCATCCTCGACGGGGCAGGCGTGAGTGCGCGTGCGCACGTGTTCCCGCGGTCGCGCGCATGCGTGCCTGCGCGTGCGCAGAGAGCGGCAGAGCCGCTGACCAGGGGGCCGAGGCGCGGGTCTCGGGAAGGTGAACGCGGCGCGGCTCCCCGGGAGCGGCGTGGAAGCCCGCGAGCGACGGGAGAACAGAGACTTCGGGTGGGCGGAGGTGAAGAGCCAGATTTCCAAAAAGGGACGAAAGAGGTGCCTGCGCCGCGGGCTGTGGGAGCCCCGAGGCCCGGCCCGTGCTCAGAGCCCCGAGGCCGCGCTCCCCCTGCGGCTTCGCTCCGCTGCTCGTGGCCGCGGCCGTACCGGGTGCTGGGCGCGCGGCCGTCCGGTGTCCGCGGGACGCACTCTACTGCGGGTGGTACTCGGTCCCCGCCGCACACCACGTGCGCGCTGCGAGGCCCCCCCTCCGGGACAGGACGGACGCCCCCACCGGGCCCCCGTGAGACGGCGGGGCTCCCGGGCGCAGCCTGAGGGCCCCGGGACCCGCGGAGGTGCCTCGTCCTGGGACCGGGACGCCAGACCTCCGGCGCTCCTGCCCCTGCAGAGGAGAGCGGCACCGCGCCCTCCGGCCGCACGGGCGGAGCGGGCGGATGTCCGCAGGCTCCCGGAGAGGAGGCGCTGTGTCCCCGTGCGGGAGAAGATGCAGCTCCCCCGGCCCCTGCCTTCGGAAGCGGAGGGTCTGGGAGCAAGACTGTCCCGCCCCTTCCACCCCGGTCCATGCAACCCTGACCCGCCCAGAGGCAGGAGGTCCAGCCCAAGGCCTTGCAGAAAGATACACACTCTGCTTTTTGCCCGGTAACTTCACTTTCATAAAAACATGTCCTTTAACGACCTGCGGTCTTATATGTGGAAGTAAGACTCAGGGGGAGCGGTGCAGGGGGTTCCGGCATCCATGGCAATCTCCAAAGCATGCAGTTTTCCACCCCAAACTAGGGCTAACGTGATGAAAAACAAGGAAACAACACTGGAGGAGGGGGTCTAACTCGGAAGCCCTGAGCACACAGCCTGGACTCTAGGTGCGTCCTCGTGGGATGTTCAGTTTGCCTTTCCCTGGCCCAAGCCCCTAGCTCAGCTCTGGTCCCTACAGGGCTCACTCTCACAGCACTGTCTCCCTCCGAGCGGATGGCAGAGTGTCCTCTGGGGTTTATGGGTGCCATTACTCCTTTAATGTTTTCCTGTGCCATGAGGTCGTGAGGGCCGTGAGGGCAGGAGTCACGCCAGCCCCGCTCGCCACTGCCTAGGGCCATCAGCACACTGCCACACAGAGCAGAAGCAGGTAAGAACCCCAGAATGAAGGGCGGGTGGGGCGGGGTGGGGTGGGATGGTGGACATTACTTTTCTGGCTCGGGAAGTTCAGTGGATCTCACTATAGACAGACTTTGTTCCTTCACCAATCTTCTAGGGGAAGCCATTTCAAAATCAAGCTGTTAGCTGGATATTAAAAGTCTCAGAATTCACATCAGCTTACAGCATGGATTTCCTACCTAGAAGTAGTGAAATCACAGATGACCGTCACGTGCTTTGATGGGACATCCGTCAACTTCACGATCACACAAGATGTGTGTAAGGGATTCGTGTCCATCCATTGCCAGAAGCACCTTTCAGCTCTTTGTAGGCTGGTCTGGAAGCGCGCAGTCAGCACCCCTCATGTAAGGAAGGGGAACCCCTACCGAATGACCGGAAGCCAGGAATGATTTCATGGTGGAATAGCAGCAACCAGCCAAGAACCATTCATTGTTAGCGCCTCGCACTCCCCTGCGAAGAAATGGGGCAGCAATTTAACATCTTCCGGCCAGATAAGCACTGTGCTTTTATAAAACCGTGTGCTCCAGCGGCGGAGGTGGGCTCAGCCATGGTGGAGACCAGACTGTGTTCAACTGCACCTTTAACATTTCTGATGGATTTGCCAAAGGGGAAAGAAGACAGAGGGGCACCACTTCCCAGCGCATCTGGTTTGCTCGTTACCACTGACTAATTCTTCCTTTCTGTGATGGCTCATTGTGCTGAGCCACTTGACAAGGACGAGGGTTCTGCGAATACCATTTTTGTGGGTGCAGCTTTCCACGCCCACGCAACATAATTCCTTTGCCTCCTTACGTGCCATCTGGAAACATATTTTCAATGTTCGTGATACTCTACCAACAAACAGGAGGAAAACCCCAATGCACCATTTTCACGTGTCAGGGCTGGGTTTACGGTGTCTTTGATCTTGAATTAAAACACACAGTCGCGTGTTACTCCTTCCACAAGAAAGCTGTATTCCCGACAAGCAATGTGTTCTCAGGATCCTATTTACAAAAAAAAAAATTTTTTCTCCCCATGCACAGTCAAGACGAGGGCCGTCGGGGCCCCGCACTGGGATGACGGCGTCCACTCACATGAGGTGTGTTGGGCTTTAAAAGTCACAGGACACAATATTCCACTCAGGAAATTTGATTTTCTGCTACTCCTTCTAAACATGGAAACGAGATCAAATCACTATTTTTTTTATTTTTTTTCAAATCACTATTTTTAAAGCCGCACTAGATGAGTTGTGTTCCAAATATAGCTGAAAAACAAAAAATGTCAGTTTTTTTATGATAGTGATGGATCACGAGTGTCAGTGTCTCAGAAGCACATGAAAAGGGGCAGAATTTACGGAGTGGAAAGAGGCAGAGGGACGGAAGTGGGGCAGCACAGCCCATGATACCTCCTACGCTAGGGGACGGGGGCATCCCCATGGTGTCCAAAGCTTAAGTGAGACATCCACGTGGGGCTTGTGTGCAGAGTAAGATAAACCCACTGAACATAGATCTGTTCGTACTGACTTCCCTATGGCATATGGTGACCACTGTAACCCTTGGGTTTAAGTTTTTTAAACACTTAAGGCCAAAGAACTATTTTTTAAAAAAAGACAAAAGTAGGTGAATGTGGGAACCCATGTTGATTCTCATGAGGATCTGCCAGATGATGAGTCATGTGTAATATGTGGAAATAGGAAATAGGAGACATCTGGAAAAAATCTTGGCATTACAAGACACCAGAAAAAAACATGGAAAGGGGAAAGAGGGTGTATTAGCCCACGGGATCCACCAACAGGCAGAGAAGGAACATGCCATCAGACCCTGCGACGAACACCGGGTGCTCCCAAAGTGATCAAAGTAGGCACTTGGGGTGCCTGATCCCAAATCATTTTGGGGGCAAAAATAAAGGAAAGTTCTCAAAGGTTCCCCTTGTAAAATCGAGAACAGGGACAGCTGGCTGGGGGAGGGGAGGGGCTCAGGCAACGCCTGCAATGACACGCATGTCAGGAAAAGCAGCTCACAAAACCCTGCAGGGGGACTTGGAATCCATAAACGGAGAGCTGGGTCCCCTTATATTTTAGGGGATAAGGATTCTGAAAATGGACGATAAAATCACAACACTGACTAGAAATTGGACAGTGTTTCCAGACAGACCTCCAAGTGAGTGCATCTCATTTTTCCTGCACCAAAAGCATCCAAAAGCTATAAACATGCTTCCTAACAATGGTTCTGTGGTTGTGAAAACATCCTAACGTCTCTTCAGTCGAGGTCCTGGGAGAGCTGCTGCCCCAGGTGCACCCAGTCCATGGCTCTGGTCTTGCAGACTTCACGTGGGAACAGGGACGCCCCCAGCAGGCGGGGTCCACCTCAGTCTTCATACCCAGAAGCCGGCCTGCAGCCAACCCAGCCGACCAGGCCTGTCCCCATGTCCACGCAACTGTAAAATTCTGCTACTGCCAAAGTGACCCTCACCCACCTAATGACATTTTCAGTTTCCCGCACGCTTTTAGCACAACACCTCCCACTTGACCCCTTCAGCAGCTCGGAAACTGTGGGTCTAAGGCCCCCTTCCTCGTTCTTAAGGGAACGTGGTTGACACGACCTGATAGGACAGATTCAGCTGGGAGATGGCGAAGCTCACATGAGAATCACGGCTTTGATTCCACAAGACAGTTCTTCCCCAAAGGCTCTCCCCAAGCTGACAGATGACCGAACGTCTCTGGAGAACGGTACCTGCTATGCCGCGCCCTGAACACTCAGAAGCTTATTTAAGATTCTGAGATGCCCCAGCTTGGAAACCACAAACAACCACTAAACCATAACTCAGTGTTCCCCAGATTCATTTGTCCTTGGAACGTTCTTCCTTATTCCATCCCAAAGGAAACCTCTATTAACATCTCGAGACGTTCCACAGATCATCGTCTGGGGAGAGGCCAAACTGCGCACTGCCGCCTTTCGGAAATGCTCAAAGCACTTACAGAAATAAAGACATCCAATCAGTATCAAAAATACCAGAAGTTATTTCAAACATGCTAAACAAATCTTAATTTTATTAACTAAACTTCAAAATATTAAGAGATTTAGGTATTAATATTTTGTGGTAAGTAGCACTTTCTTCTGTATTTTGACTATATATTTCAAATTTTACTAGTAGCAAGATGGAATTTATTTTTAAATAGACTAGATTTTGAAATTCTCACTAATTTAGATGGAGTGCAGTATTTTTTTAAGTTTTTTTTTGTTTTTTTTTAAGATTTTATTTATTTATTTGACAGAGAGATCACAAGTAGGCAGAGAGGCAGGCAGAGAGAGAGGAGGAAGCAGGCTCCGCGCTGAGCAGAGAGCCCGATGTGGGGCTCGATCCCAGGACCCTGAGATCATGACCTGAGCCGAAGGCAGAGGCTTAACCCACTGAGCCACCCAGGTGCCCCTGGAGTGCAGTATTTAGCAAATAGATTATCGTTATTATTGATTCATTATGATTAATCCAAATCAGTTTATTTGAAGTCTCAAAGAATTTACACAAAGTATATTTACTTCCATTTACTTGAAGAAAACATTAACTCTCTAGGGATAAATGACACCTTTAATATTTAGAACAATGATTAATATAATTTAGTTTATGGGAAAAATATTTTCAATACCCTGACAAAAACTAAGAAAATAGTATATAACGTGTATGTGTAATTCTAAACTGAATGAAAACAGAATAACTAGTTGTTATTACAGTATAAAATACAAAGCACTCTAGTATTTTTTATTTCATCATGAATCATGGCTAAAAATATTTCTGTTATTAGCCATGAGTAAATGAAAAGAGCGATGAAATAAATATGTGAATTAACTGAAGACCACTCAATGTTGTCCCCATCTCAAAAAGAAATTTCATTTAATATTGAAAGACTAGTATGAGCTCTCTGTTGATGGTTGTGGGAGAAAGTGAGACCCTTTGTCATTAAAGCAACGTCAAACCCTGAGGCCTTTCTGAGCACCTTAAGGCGCACGGGCTAGTCCCCACACCCCCACCCAGCAAGGGCTTCTGCCAAGAGCAGCTGAAAGAAAGTGGCCAATGTAAAATGGCACACAGAATTAGAAAGAGGGAAGTCTTGCCTCCTCTCTTGTCTTTAGAAATGATTATCCTTACAGCATTCTTTGCATTTTCTTTCTTATGTCTTGTGCCCTGGAGAGAAAGACCCTAAAAATACTTGTTTGTTATCTCTCAAAGTGCCTGGCAAAGTAGCGGCTGACAAGGGCACGCGACACACTCACGGCCACACAGCAACTCTGAGCAGCCTGTGGAAAGAGAAGATGCCTCTCTCCAGCCATAGAGGAGGCTGAGAAACAAGAAGATGGCCCTAGTCTCTGACCATGCCCAGAATGCCTAAGAAATGTGGCCATACCTGCCTCCTGGGAAATCAAGGAGGCACGCCCACTACGTAAGAAACAGAGTGACTCCCTCTCGACCAGAGTGATGGATGTCCTACAGGACACAGACTGTGCCGGACTTCCTGAAGGACGGGTGGAGGCCCCGCGACCCCCACCATGCAGGTACTCTGGGATCTTCTGATGCTGCCCCGAGAAGCCCGCCCCTCAGGGTTTTATTCTGAATGCTGTTGGAATGAAGACCCCCAAAGGTGAACGAATGCAAATTCCTCGGGCTGGGCTTCCCCTGAGCTGCCTCTAGTTGGGAGTGGGGCTCAGACGTGGGCATATGACCTCCGATCTGCTGTGTGTCACAGACAAGGTGGCTCCCTGGGGTTATCTGTTTAACCCAGTGGATGCTCATCTGCAATAGGAACGGGGAGGTCTGCCCACGGCCCCAAAGGCATAGGTTCATTTCTTTGCGGTCCCCCAGCAGTCCCTTCCATCACTACCCACAGAGAGGAAGGCTTTGCTTTCCCAGGCAGATGGCCAGCAGCACAGCATCCACCCCATGGATTCAGGTGTAGAGCAACAGGAGCTTGCCCAAGACTTTGGGAAGCTCCGAACCATGAGTTCATCTCCTTGGGCTCTCCCAGATCTCGCTCTTCTTATCCTGCATGGTGGGATCTGACTAGCGCTTGAATCCTGCTGCTCACCTCACATGCCTCTACAAGTCGCGGCTGCCTCGGTGGCTCTTGATCCTGATAGATTTTGCTCCCTTCCTCCCCCGCCCCCAGGAGACATGTGGCCAAATCTGCAGACATTCTGGTTGACACAGATAGGGGAGAAGGTGCTCCAGCATCGGGTAGGAAGAGGCCAGGGGTGCTGCTAGGCATCCTGCCAAGCCTAGGAACTCCCCACCACAAAGAACGAGCCCACCTGAAAGGTCAGGAGTACCAAACTCAGAGAGCCTGGACTAGCTGGTTTCTTCAGCTAGAAAATGGGTATAATCATAACACACATGAAAAATCAGCACCATGCCTGACCCAAGGGAGACATTCAATACACATCAACTCTCTTTCTCACTCTGACACCCCAAAACCAGGATTTCCCTGTCCTGCCGAGATCTGTTGTGAGTCAGCAGAAGCTACAATTTAGTGTCGAGACGCAGACAGATGGGTTTGTATGGAGGTCTGCTGTGGGATGGCCACGGACTATGGCAAACCAGCTGATAGAGCAGCCCGCCATCCAGTGTAAGCCGGGAAAAGAGCATCCCACGTCAAGAGTGACACGAACATCCTCCCAGATTTCCAGGGCTCAAAACAGAGCCACTTCCAGACTGGCCAGACTTATCCACCCTTCCAAATCAGATAAGGCACACATTCTAGACAAAAACAAATTCCATTTTCAAAGTTCTCTGCTTTGCAAGCAATCTGGGACAGGCCTATCTGACCACCGAGCAGCCTTGCATGGACCCCACATGCGGAGCAGATCGCACACTCAGCAGTAACGGCAGAGTGAGCTTCCCCCCAACACCACTGGCAAGGATCGGGGTAACAGCAGGTTCAAGTACACTGAGAGGTTATGAGAGACCCACGCAGTTCTCGCTGTGTAATAGAAATACTGTTAATTCTGTCTAACAAAGACTGCTCCCAAGACCATGGCTGGGAATGTCCCTTCCCAGAGTCACTTTGTTAGGACCCACCAAGCCTTTTCTAGGATACAGTGACCGGCCACAAGAGCTCCTTTCTGGGATTCGTGGGCCGAAATCCTGTGTGCATCCTTCTGCCCGTGAGTGGCAGGTGATCCGACCCTTCACCCAAGCAAGTCGAGGGCCATTAGTGAACACCTAGTACGCCCGCACCCTACTTTGTCCCTCATCTTCCAGGCTCTGGGCCTCTGGGCCACTCCTCCGTAGGGACAACCGTACCATTTGTTCTTTCTACTGTTTCTCCTGCAGTGCCATCATTTGCTCCTAATTAACTTTGTTATTTACTTCAGAGGCAGACCTCTCCCCTCTCTGGTTTAACTTGGAGTTCCTTGTTTTGAACACCGCAGAACAGAATGCTAGCTTTCCACTAGCGTGGGCTCCCATGATGAAAATACCTCAAGGACCTCTTACATAAACTCCATTTTGGCAAAATGTAAATGGCCAGTTCCCAAGCATACAGCGGTAACTCTTGGGAAGGCGGTGCCTCTCCTACCATCTCACATAGTTGAGAAAATCAGGTTATCGAGCAAAAGAAGAGCTTAACTTTTGGCTATTTCTGTGTAAGCAAAAAGCATTCAGAACCTAATCAGTTTAAGTAGATAACATTCCCAACAGCGCTGAGGTCCTGGGAAGAACACAAAGTCATTGTGCACAAACCAAATTAATTACCTAAGAGAAAACATCTGAAGATGGGAGCGCCAGCCAGGAAAGTGGGAAAACAAATTCTGCCAGGACCTGAAGTCCTGTGAAGGCCTCGGGAATTCAACTGTTGGACTCCGAGCAGGACCCCCAGGGTTAGATCGATAACTACGGGTTGTAACGCGACCTCGGATCTGGGGCATTAATACTTCCTTCTATCTGGAGAACAGAGGGCATTCCACTCATGACATCTCCATGGAAAACAGGACTTCGCCAAACGAGATCTGGCAGCTGATCCTGGAGGCATTCCAGTGTCTGTCGGTGGACCCTAGCAGCCAATCCGTGAAAGGGTCCCTCAAGGAGATGTGGAAAAGACATGTCTCAGAAACCAGGATTTCCACATTTCTGAGGCGGCTGACCCTCTGTCCCACTTAGGTAACTCCAACTCTTTCTGAGTTATGTGGCTCTGGTTAGCCCACTTTTAAAAAGAGATCCACAGTCATTTAACCTGTAGACACTGAAGAAGAGCAGAATAACTCCTGGGAGAACTGCAGACGCCCAGCAGGAGCTCGAATGCAGGCCTGGAAGCCGAACCACCAGGCTGGGCTTCCCTGGTTCACTGTGCACTGGCACCTGACCAGCAGCATGCCGAGGCTTCGCTCTGAGAACAGGGGGCAGTGGAGAAGGACCCGTTCCCCTCACTGATGTGCCGGCCGAGAATAAATGTGTCTGTTCTCTGACCTGGGGTGAGAGGGGGCCCAGCGTCTGAAATCCCAGCTCAGCTGTGCTCCACTCTCTCGGGCCATCACGCTGATTATTTTAACATCAGTTCCAAGACAATTCATGGAAATTTAAAATGTCCTCTTTCACGCATGCTACGTGAACCATGGGACCTGAGATATTTCTGCTCAAGAGAAGACAGCTCTTCATTTTTTGTTAAAAGGACATAATACTAAACCATTTGGCTATTCCCCTAGATTTCAAGAGGCCTTCTGAATCCATTTGACAATTACAGTCTTTGAAAACACAAATTCAGAATGGCTTAACCCACAGCTTACAGGTAGTTTATTTTAAATAATCTTTCTTTCAGAGTAATGTAGAAAATCCAAAGTGGGTGGAGACTGGGTTCTGAGAGAGCAGGGTCAGCCAGGAAAGGTCGTGGAGGGCCTGGATCCCGGATGTCTGGTCTGCTTACTGGGAGATCTTCCGGAGGCTTAGCAAGGGGGAGAGTAGAATTCTACTCCTTCCACCCAATCCCAACAAGAGCACCAGGACTTTCCAATTTCAAGGCTCAGGTTGGCTAGTCATAGTGCAAGGCTGCCCCGAGCCCACATCCCAAGGAAGGAGCACACACAGTCTAGTGGCACATCTTCGTCCTCAACACTCCCTAGACCTTCCAGCACCCAAGTGGGAGGCTGGCCCTACAGCACGGTTCCTGGTCAAGATAAACACAGACCTGGCCTCACCTGAGCATACTGGCCACCACGAGTGCTCCCTCAACACTGTTGGAAAAGAAATGTTTTCAGACCTTCTGCTGGTGCAATTGAGTGTAGATGATGCCCAGGAAGGACTGAGATGTGGCCCTGCCTCCTCTAGCAATATTTGAACCAAGGCCCTGACTAGCCGTCCTCAAGTCATATTAAACTCAGCCAAAAATACCTGGGAGGTCTACCTGGTTACATATTAACGGGTGGATTGGGGTAAACATGAAAATGAAGCAGGCTAGAAAGCACACACACAGAACAGGAAGTCTGAAAAGCCAGAGCCATGGGGGGATGCCACCAAGGTCTACAGCTGCTGGACGGCGGGGGGTGGAGGGGAGCCCGGAAAGTCATCAGAACGGACCGTGTTCTCTTTGAGAGTGAGTCACACGACCCCTGTCCCCCCCGCGCCCTGATGCTTTCAGTTACAAGAAAAACACAGCGGTGTTGACACAGCCCTTCATTTCCCATTTGTTAACACAGGTCCTACTTTTTATAGTTTCAAGAACTTCTGTGTTAGCTCAGTGTGCCGATGTGTATAATTCAAGTTAGACCAAAAGGGGTGGGGGGAGACTGTGGTGTTTATACACTTGCCTCTACTGTAAAGTCAGTCCTAGGAGTGCGCACGGGAACTAGCCGGGAAAACTCGCCAAATAGGAAGATGAACTTAACAGGAAGGCGAATTAGAGCTGACACAGCTGGTAAGGAGAGATGCCAGTGTATTTTCACGTACTGCATTTATTCAGAACGATCCAGGTAATGCTGGTGTCACCAACTGGGAGCATATCTTTTTAAAAAAATAATGTTGGTACCTTTTAGCAAGAGGCTAAAACAACAACAAAACAAAAATACCACACACATTTTCTGGGCAGACTTCTCTGAATTTCAAGAGTGAGTCTGAGACCTGATGGGCCTCCAGCAGGCCATGAGCAAGGGAAGGAGCATCCTGGACAGCCTGACCCCCTCCACACCTGGAGAACAGGCCTCTCCCCCACCTGCCTCAGGCCCCCGCCTGCAACAGGCCAGCCCGACTGGCTACCGGGCCATGCCCTCTCACTGCCATACCTGGTTTCTGGGGCCTCTCCAGGCAATTTCGGGATCCTGCACTGTTGCTGGGGGAAACCAGGCAGGGACCCGCTCTCACAAAAAACTAAAATGCACCCATCGATTGCCCTCCAATGAAAATGATTTATCCAGATCCATGGGTCTCAAACGGGACGGGGGGAGCACTTGCTTAGAAAAAAAATACTTTAATTTGACATTTGGGGAACAAGAAGTATTTATTGTTTTCTTAAATAAATCTGGAAAAGAGCGTTAAGGATTAAAAATTGGTTTAAAATACTAATTTGAGGGGCGCCTCGGTGGCTTAGTGGGTTAAAGCCTCTGCCTTCAGCTCGGGTCACGATCTCAGGCTCCTGGGATCGAGCCCCGCATCGAGCTCTCTGCTCAGCAGGGAGCCTGCTTCCCTCTCTCTCTCTCTCTCTGCCTACTTGTGATCTCTCTCTGTCAAATAAATAAATAAAATCTTTAAAAAAATACTAATTTGAATAAAGGCCCTCAGGTACAATAGAAACTTTTCCTTTTTTGAGAAAAATGCTAAGTTTTATTCTGACACATGGATTCCAAGGAATACTATTGGCCCAACAGATTTTCTGCCAATACACATGTCCCTTCTTGAGTCAAAAAAGAAAACAGACCAAATCCCTTTTTCTACATTAATTGCCACTAATTATCAGCGTCTTGGGGGAACCACTGTTGAGATTTCCTAGACACCATATTAAGCCTGGTTTTGCCTCTTTATATCACTCTGGGGAAATTATTAAAATAGTATAAGGCTTTAGCACAAATGGCTGATTATTGTGTTAGATTTTATGTTGTTTCTAATGATTTCCATATTAATGGCAATTTAAAACGAACTGTTACAACTTAAGCTTTGGCCACTTACCTTCTGTCCCTTCACTCCATGACAGTCACACTTCCCACAGCCAGAGCCAGCACAACCACCCTGGAAGGAAGAAAAAACATCTTTAAATAAAAGAACTCTTGAAAATTAGGTCACTTTTTGAATTGAAATGATTTTGGCATCTTCACCCATTTATGGGAGATGTCACACCCTATTATTATGAGCAAGACCTTAAAATATGAGATCCGGATTTGCTCTAATGAGGTTATCATGTACATGCCCAATGGCTCCTCTCTCTTGCCCTAACAAATGAAACAGCCTGGAGGAGAGCAAATCAAAGCATGACTTGGTCCACAAAGGGAAGGCCATCATTTACACTTTTTGAAACTGCCTCCCTAGAGATGATTCTAATAGGACATCAACCGTATTTGTAAGGCCGTGATTCTGATTTAGGACTTTCAGACCTGAGAACAGGGAAACTTCGGGCCTAAGAGAGCAGAGTCCATGCTTTGTCCCTTGAATTCCCAAGGACACAGAAGCATGCAACAAACATGTGTGCAAAGAAAAAATAAATGAAGGAGCTGATGTTAAGCCCAATCTTAAAGAATGGATTTTTCATTCAGTTAAAGCTTGAATGAAAAGAACTCAAGCATGTAATAAAATCTGGAGAAAAGGAACATTCTCCAGAATAGATCACAGGTTAAGCCACAAAATCAGCTCCAACAAATTCAAGGTCGAAGTCCTACTATGCATCTTTCCTGACCACAATACCATGCAACTAGAAATCAACCACAAGAGAAAATCTGAAAGCACAGATACATGGACGTTAAATAACATGCTACTGAACAATAAATGGGTCAACCAAGAAATCAAAGAAGAAATTTAAAAGTACAAGGAAACAAACAAACAAAAAAAAAAAGTACAAGGAAACAAATGAAAATGAAAACACAATGGCCCAAAATCTCTGGGGTGCACCAAAAGCAGTTCTAAGAGAGAGATTAAGAGCAACATATGCCTATCTCAAAAAGCGAGAATTTGAGGGAAATTGGAAGGGGAGGTGAACCATGAGAGACTATGGACTCTGAAAAACAACCTGAGGGGTTTTGAAGGGGCAAGGGGTGGGAGGTTAGGGGAGCCTGGTGGTGGGTATTAGGGAGGGCATATATTGCATAGAGCACTGGGTGTGGTGCAAAAACAATGAATACTGTTACGCTGAAAAGAAATTTTAAAAAAAAATTTTTTTTTAAGAAAAATCTCAAATAAAAATCCTGGCCTTACACCTAAAGGAGCTAGAAAAAGAAGAAAAAACAAAACCTAAGCCTAACAGAAGGAAGGAAATAATATAAAGATCAGAACAGAAATAAATGATATAGAAATTAAAATCTAATAGAACAGATCAATGAAACCAGGAGCTGCTTCTTTGAAAAGATCAACAAAATTGATAAACCTCTAGCCAGACTCCTTTTAAAAAAAAGAAAGAGAGAGAGAGAGAGGGAGCGGGAGGACCCAAATAAGCAAAATTACTAATAAAAGAAGAGAAATAACAACCAACACCACAGAAATACAATAAACATAGTATCATGAAAACCTATATGCCAACAAATCAGACAACTTAGAAGAAATGGATAAATTCCTAGAAACATACAATCTACCAAAACTGAAGCAAGAAGAAATAGAAAATTTGAACAGGCCAATTACTAATAATGAAATCAGGGGAAAAAAAAAAAAAAAAAAAACTCCTAACAAATAAATGTCCAGGACCAGATGGTTTCAAAGGCAAATTCTACCAAACATTTAAAGCGTTAATACCTGTTCTTCTCAAACTATTCCAGTCAATTCAAGAGGAAGGAAAATTTTCAAATTCATTCCATGAGGCCAGCATCACCCTGATACCAAAACCACATAAAGACATCTCAAAAGAAGAGATAACTACAGACCAATATCCATAATGAACATGGATGCAAAAATCTCAACAAAATATCAGCAAACCAAATCCAACAATACATTAAAAAGATCATTCAACACAATTAGTGGGATTTATTCCCATGTTGCAAGGGTGGTTCAATGCTCACATCATGTGATGATACATCACGTCAACAAGAGAAAGGATGAAAACCGTATGATCATTGCAACGGATGCAGAAAAAGATTTGACAAAGTCCTACGTCCATTCATGATCAAAACCCTCAGCAAAGTAGGTCGAGAGGGAACATACCCAACATAATAAAGGCCAGATATGGAAAACCCACAGCCAACACTATACTCAGCAGGGGAAAACTGAGAGCTTTCCTCCTAAGGTCAGGAACAAGACAAGGATGTCCACTCCCACCACTTTCATTCAACATAGTACTGGAAGCCCTAGCCACAGCAATCAGACAGTATTGAGAAATAAAAAACATCCAGATTGGTAAGGAAGAAAGAACTCTCACTACTTGCAGATGACATTATACTATATATAGAAAACCCTAAAGGCTCCACCAAAAAACTAGAACTGATAAATGAATTCAATGAAGTCTCAGGATGCAAAATCAAGGTACGAAAATCTGTAGAATTCCTATATACTAATAATGAAGCAGCAGAAAGGGAAATTAAGAAAACAATCCCATTTACAATTATACCAAAAACAATAAAATATCTACAAATAAACTTAACCGGAGGTGAAAGACCTATTCTCTGAAAACTATAAAACACTGATGAAAGAGGAAAGAAAAAAACCCACTGATGTAAGAAATTCAAGATGGCACAAGAAATGGAAAGACATTCCATGTCCATGCACTGGAAGAACAAATATTGTTACAATACCCATACTACCCAAAGCAATCTACACATTCAGTGCAATCCTTATCATAATACCAATAGCGCTTTTCACAGAACTAGAACAAACAATCCTAAAATTTATATGGAACCACAAAAGACCTCAAATAACCAAAGCAATCTTGAAAAAGAAAAACAAACTGGAGGTATCACAATTCCAGACTTCAAGTTATATTATGAAACAGTAGTAATCAAAAGAGTATGGTACTGGCATAGAAACAGACACAGAGATCAATGGCATAGAATAGAAAGCCCAGAAATAAACCCACAATTACGTGGCCAATTAAACTTTGACAAAGGAGGAATGAATATACAATGGAAAAAGACAGTCTCTTCAACAAATGGTGTTGGGAAGCCACATGCAAAAGAATGAAACTGAAGCACACTTTCTTACACCATACACAAAAATAACTCAAAATGGATTAAAGACCTAAATGTGAGGCCTGAAACCATAAAAATACTAGAAGTGAGCACAGGCAGTAACTTCTCTGATATTGGCTGTAGCAGTATCTTTCTAGCTCTCTCTCCTGAAGCAAGGAAAATACAAGCGAAAATAAACTGTTGGGACAGTTGCACAGTGAAGGAAACAATCAACAAAACTAAAGGGCAACCTACTGAATGGGGGAAGGTATTTGCAAATGACATATCCAATAAAGGATTAGTATACAAAATATATAAAGAACTGATTCAACTCAGCACCCAAAAAATAAATGACCCAATTTAAAAAATGGGCAGAAGATATGAACAGACATTTCTCGAAAGGAGACATCCAGAGGCCAAGAGACAGATGAAAAGGTGCTCAGCTCCACCATCATCAGGGACCTGCACATCAAAACTGTGGTGCGGCATCACCTCACCTGTCAGAACGGCTAAAATCAAAGCACAAGAAACACCAAACGTTGGGAGAATGTCGAGGAAAAGGACCCCTCGTGCTCTGTTGGTGGGAATGAAGACTGGTGCAGCCCCACTGGAATACAGTATGGAGGGTCCTCAAAAAGTTAAAACTAGAACTACCCTATGATCCACCAATTGCACTTCTGGGTATTTATCCAAAAAATACAAAAACATTAATTCAAAGGGACATGTGCACCCCAATGTTTATAGCAGCATTATCTATAATAGCCAAACTATGGAGACAGCCCAAGTGTCCATCGACAGATGAGGGGATAGAGAAGATGCAAGATATACATACCACGGAATCGTACTCAGCCACAAGAAAGAATGACATCTTGCCATTTGCAGTGATGCGGCTGGAGTTAGTACAATGCTAAGTGAAACAGGTCAGTCAGAGAAAGCCAAATACCATATGATTCCACTGAATTTAAGAAACAAATGAGCAAAAGGAAGAGAGAGAAACCAAGAATCAGACCCTTAACTATAGAGAACACACTGACAGTTACAAGAGGGGAGGTGGGTGGGGGCATGGGGATTAAGGAGTGCACTCATGATGATGAAAAAAAATAAAACAATATAAAGTAGCATCCTGTTAAAATAATAAATAAACAAACAAATAAATCAATAGCTGGGGAGGAAGGGAACTAATGTGTTCAAAAGTCCACCAGGTGCTACAAACAACCACCTCTCGTGTTGTCTGACCAGCTAACAGCCATACTGAGGTATGTGCTACCATGCCCATTTCACAGATGTAAATTCTGACTTTGGAGGTTCAATATAACACACTAAGACAAGGTTGACGCCAACTTCCATGACGTGAAACTGCCAGCACATTAAAAGATCAAAGTAGGATGATGCCTACGTACAGTTACAATTTTCTTAGACCCAAATTTTACACGAAGACAGACACAGGGGTCATAGACAGAATATAAGGGGGCAGGACAAGGAGAAAGTTAGTGAATAAGCTTTATTAGAGGCTGTGTATCTGGTGTGAGATAAAATGTGCATTTAAATTCCTCTTCAAGTGAGCATAGTTTCTCAAACATAAGACAACACTATGAACAGTACCATCATCACGTGCAGTCTATTTTTTTTAACAATAGCTTCAAGCCTTAGCCTCGCTGCCATGGAGATCTTCTGTGGAAAACAACGGCATCTGGAGATACTTACTCCATAAAGTGAAAATCTGAACAAGTGCCTCCAAGACAGTGAGCTGTTATTAATTTTATATTTTGGAAATGGGGACAGTTGACAACAGTCCAAACAGAAATGATGGGTCTGTTTCTTTCCCTCGCTCCCACTGGGGGCAACTTCAGCATGCAATCTCATAACCTCCTAACTAAATCAAGCCGTGTGCCCAGTTTTGCTTCACCATCTGGGTTTTCCCAGATGTCTGAGAGTTTTCCCAAGAGGGGAGGTCAAAATCTTAAGCCTGTGCTCCAGAAGGTTCATCCAAAATGCCCAAAGCCAAGTACTCAGTGACCCAAGAACCGTACCCCAACCATCACCATCTCCGGCCTCATCCCCCCGAGGGCTGGCTGCGCCCCACTTGGGCTCCCACAAGGGTGGGTGATATGCCTCTATTACAACACCTGTCCAGTGCTTCACACAGCCTTTACTTGGATGCACCCCTCCCAGGGACCCTGAGAGCACTTGGGGCCGGCCCAGAGTCCCACCATGCTTGATATGGATTGTATTTCATCTGACACAGTGGAGGCTGGAAGAGCTGCATTGGGAAATAAAGCAGGGCACTCATGAAACAAGGATTCGTCATCAACCGTGAAGACATACGGGAGCTCCAGGGTGGTTCAAGCATTAATCGACAGACGTCTTAGAATAGTGGAAACAGCAATGGCTCCCCGGCCGCTGGTGGCCATTCAACCAGCCTGAAGAGCAAGTGTGCAGAACCATCCAGCCACATGGGGAGGGCAGCTCCCAGCAGATGACTGCCTTACCAAAGTTACCAGTCCAGATAGGAGACTGCGGCCGACTATGGGCCTGGCCAGGGAAGTGGGGGGCTCCTGGAGCTGCTGGGTGGGGCCCCAGACCAGGAAAACCTGGCGGGCAAGGCATCCCAGTCCCTGGGGCTCCGGGTCAGGCCACCCCTCGGCCCAGCCCTACAGCTCTCCTCCTGCTCCTGAGCCAGGCTCAGGAACACGCCTCTGCTCTTTAAACTCTGCTAAACCCCATCCCACTCCTACAGATGCCAGAAGGAAAAATCAACCAGGCTAAGACTCATTTATCTGGTAGGAAATAAATGTCCACCTACCACCCAGGCTCAGCTGGCCAGAACCCAAGGACAGCCTGAAGTAGGACGGGCTCGTCTACTTTACAGGTCAATAAGGTTTCTGTAGTTTAGAAGGCTAAACTTCTAAACTCCAGGGCAGGCCGAGAAGCACCTAACTGAAGCTCAAAATGGCTATTTGGTGATTCTGGGTTTTCTCTTTGAAATGCTGATTAAAATCTCAGAAGCTTATCTCCATTCAATTTGAGGGAAGTTATAAACACGAATTTCCTGGAGCCGTTCCCTTAAGCTCTCAGCAAATGCTTTCATTGCAAGGAACACCAGATAAGAGGTGACGGGGCCACGGCTGTGGATGCTGGGGTCAAGCTGCTTCTTGTGCCTTTGCGAAAGAAACCCACCGCGCATGTGTGTGTAACAAATGGCCGGTTTATCTCGGCAAGGCTGCAGATCATGGCCAACTTTGGGAGCAATCTGGGATGACAAATCAAGGACTAGAGCCTTTATTAGAGCTCTGTCATAGAAATAAAAGATTCTCACCCTGCCCCCACCAGCTTATATTGTATATCAAGCCAAATTAAAAACAAACAAACAAACAAAAGACATTCATGGTTCCTTATCTGCTTTATGCTTGTAGGAAATTTTATTACCAATTCTGGTCCAATAAGACAATTCCAAAGAATCGATCATTTTAATAATATCCAAATTATGGTCTGCTTTTCAGAACTAAGGGCATTTTTAGACCATGATTTTTGTTTCACATTCTGGGTGGCCTAGCATTTTACGTAAATGGTCCTATTGGGAAAAAAACAAAACTCATTTTTAGACCAACAAAAATGATAACATGCATGTTTACTTTGCTAAATAATATCTATTTTGCTTTCTTTAGACATTTTTATTTATTTAAGTAATCTCTACACCCAGCGCGAGGCTTAAACTCACAACCCCGAGATCAAGAGTCACACTCTCCGACTGAGCAGGCCAGGGGCCCCTAAATCTCTTTGCAATCTCTCTACCTTGGTCCTTAGTGTTGCTGTCCTGTCATGGCCCGTACAGGCATTCGAGTTGTGATTCAAAGGGCACCGCTGAAAAGAACACCAGTGGTGCTCCAAGGATCCCTTTTCGTCAGGTGTAATGCACGACTTTGAAAGAGCTAATTCACTTAATTCACGTAAGGAGCCTTAAGTGATGCACATCTCAACTCTCCACTGCGAACTGCTAAGTTTAAAAGGACCCACGAACGACACGTGACTCAGACTCAAAATGTCACCGGTGACCTCACGTGGTAATGACATCACAAGTGTCATGATTTCCCGAGAAATTACATTCTGCCTCTGGACCTCTCAGAGAAAGAAGAAAAGGAGCAGGGTCATCAGACTCAGGCAGTTCCCCACTGGCCACACATCTGAGGGGGCTGAGGAGGGCTGCTCATTCTTCCCAGCATCTGGAACATTCTGGGCCCCATCAACCAGCTCTCATCCAGCTGTTCCAGATTCTAGAACAGGAAGAATTGGTACATTCTGTGAAGTACTCATCCTTCTTCCTGCCTTCCCCTCCCTGGAGGACTCCAAGAACCTAAAGCAGAGCCTGAGCATGCCTCCCGAGCAACAAGGTCACAGCCAAGGAAGCTGGTCACAGAGATGTCCTCCACATGAAACGGGGCATGTAGCTGAAGACCCCAAAGGTCAGAAAGTTGTGAATCTTGGTCTCTCTTGTAGAAGTGGGCTATCCCTGGCCAACACAAGCGGGGTCCCCCAGACCGTGGGGAGAAGAGAACCCCAGACAGCTCTCAGCGGGAGAACATTGCGTCTACACCGCAACGCTGCAGAACCACCAAATGAGAACCATGTCTCTCATCACGGTCCTTCTAGCCTCTCCCAGCAGACCCTATAGCCACTGACCTACCACGAGAGTGCAAGAGGCTGCCTCCAGTGGAGGAAAATCCATTATTAGCTCTCCGGGAAGTGTGGCAGAGGCACAGGTCCACACAAACTCCCTGAGCTACTTTAAGCAAAAACTAACAATACAATGTGAAAGGAACGCCAAAGGTCCAACAAAGCAGCCCCTCCAACAAGTGTCGTTTCCAGTCTGTTCCAGCCTCTTTGTACTTTTCAGGACCTGACAAAATAACATTATACACGTTTTCTTCCATGCCCCCACTTAAGGTTTCCGGAGAGTCAAACCGTCAGCATTAATGCTGTAAAGTACGCCGAGCTCTGAAAATTCCCAGAGATTTAGGATATGCCGAAGGAGTGCCAAAGAAGGAAGGGGAATGACAGGGGTCAGTGACTTTAGCTCGAAAGGCAGCCTATTTCCGGTCATCCTCTGGTCTCCGGACCAACAAGGAGCTCTTCTCAACATTCAAGGGAGCGCAGGAAGGGGGAAGGCTCGCTACTTCCGTGCGGAGAGCGGCTTTTGCTTCACCAAAGGATGCCAAGTGCTGCGCCGTCCGCGTGTGTGTGCGCGCGAGCGTGCGTGGGTGAGTGTGGGTGGGCGCAGGAGCCCACGCGCAGGCTGCCCCTGCTAACCTGCTAACTGGGACGCGCCTCCTGCAGGCTCATCTGGAAGGAGCTGAGTGGTGAAGGGCTCCGTTTCCTGACTTTCCCCCGCTTCTGATGGAAGCTGGAGCGTTAACATTGCTGCTTTAACAATTTTTATGTGTTTCACATCCCACCAAATAGGGACATGTGGAGGCCTGCCAAGTCTGAAGAGCTTATCTTTCAAATTCCTTTGTGCATTCCCCACGCTATGCAAAATGTCAAAATAGTTTTCTGGTGATACAACCGTCCCAATTTTCTTCCTGGTTGTAGTACTTCTTCAGGGAATCTTTGGAATAATTACCCAGCTCAAGAAATATGTAGAGACAGAGGACTGTGTTTCAGGGCTACTTGGGTAGAAATTAAAAGTGTGAAGAAACCAAACATGGAGCTTCCTGCCCGACGCGCAGCCCCTCCCCCACCCAGTGGGTCTGTCAAGTGGGACAGCCACTGGGCAGCATCTCGGGGGCTTTCCCAGCCGAGTGCACGCCTGCCGTGCGTCCCACAGGTGCGCGTGTGCGTCACTGGGCCGTCACCGGAGACACGCTCGCACACTGTCACCACTGACACCACCTTAATTAAACACCGATGTGAACCACATGCCACCAGAGCTCTGTCTTCTCAATTCCAGGTTCATTTCATGTCATTCCCGGAAAAGGGTCGATGCGGTAAATCAAAGAGGACCCCCCAAAGGAAAGCACCAAGAGCTCTCACATTCTTTGTGGGTATTAAAACATCATAAAGGAAGAGAGTATAATAAATATTAGCATCTCCTAACTCCCACCCTGTTTGTGATTTTAACTCGTACATGTTCTTTTTGGCCATTCTTGTCTTAAGAGTTTGCTTCCTGCCGTGAGGTTCTGCACAGTGCGTCCCCACACCTCCACACACCATCACTGCCCGGAGACGACCGCCAGGCGAGAATCTTAAAACTTAAAGCTGAAAAGCACGTGCTGTCTGGTCCCCCTGCACCGACTCCGAGAACAGGTGCCACTATCCAGGGTGAAAGAAGTCAGAGGCTGGGGCCGGAGGGAGGTTTCTGGGGACTGGTCCCTGCTTGACGCGGGCAGTGGCTACATGGGTGGGGGGTTCCATCCACAAAAATCCGCTGAGCTGTGAACTTAAAATTTTCACTCTTTGTCGTACGTCAGTAACACAAAGCACATCCAGGAAGGTTCCTAGCAGGACTACACCCGGTGGCCCAGACTGCAACGGGAGGAAGGGACAGACACATATTCACAGAGCAGGGCCTTCTGCCCACTGAGGGCGAGCGACCCCAGCACGGTCATGTGTCACACACACACACACACACACACACACACGCACATACACACGCACATACACACGACGCTGTGCAGACCGAAGCCAGGCACAACAGGGCAAGCCGGCTGCCTCTGTGTGTACAAAGCTGGAAACTATTGGCTAACCTCAAGGGCTGGCAGTGAGGGGAAGGGGGACCGGGGAGTTTCCAGGCTTCTGTTGGGTGGGTGTGTTGTTTGTGCAAAAGGCATTGAGCCGTGTCTCTCTAACTTTACACACTTCTTTAATAAAATCTATCCCTCAGGAAGTGTGCACTGAATTTAAAAATTATTAGCAAAATAGAGGCCAGATGTTGCATTTCTTAAAAGCTTACATTTGTGCACCATTTCTGAACTTCCGGAACTGTGCCTGGCATTATGGACGTAAGGGCATGAACCTCCAAGGAGCTCGCCATCCGCGGGCTCTCGTCTGCGTCTGTCTAATTACTATCATCACCGTCTTGTTCTGATAAATGTTAGGGATATGAAACTAATTCTCCACCGTGAGCCCAATGGAAAGGAGAATTTAGCTCAATAAAATAACATTTCTGCTCTGTTCAATCATGGAAAACATGGAAACCAAATATCCTTACTACTTTTTGGACTTAGAAAAGATTTCTGTTCTCATTTGAAAACAACCCCAAGTGTTGATACATTCTTGGCAAGAAAACAAATTAGCATGAAACCTTTGAGAACCAAGCTGAACTTGTGACATGAGCATCTCTGACTAAGCACGGTGCGTGGGAGGCAGGGCCAGAGCCCGCAGGCCCGCGGGGGGCTCCCAGCGAACCCCACGCTCGGAAGAAGTAAGGGTGTCTGTCCACCCACCGGACGGTCTGTGTGTCTCCAAAAGCCTTTTCTGCCCTTGCCCCCAGGCGGCGGGGGCGGATGTTAAGTGACCCTGCCTGGGGAACGGAATGGGCCAGAGGGAACGGCTGGTGCCGGCACTTCACCTCCAGGTCAGTCTTGTCCAGCTGCAAGCAGATGTGACTATAATTAGCCGCCCCGTGACAGTGGCTCAGATGTCTCCGTGTGAAACGAGCTGGTGGGCCGGCACGTCCGTGGGGACGCATGGGTGGGTGAGGCTGGCGCGGAGGTCCGCGAGGCTCCCGGTGCTGCCCTCTCGCTGGCCTGACGCACGAATGCAGGGGAGCTGATCCGGGCAAAGTGTCCAGTCCCAGGGCCCTCCCACTGAGTGGCTCCCCGAATGTTCCTCCAGAGCAAGAAGCTGCCCTGAAGGTGTGGTAAAGGAGTGGACCCGGGGGCTCTTCAGCCCCAGAGGAAACACATTTCCTAATTTCGGAGGGGAAACCCTCCACCAAGAAAATCCTTGCCCTTGGCGACCGTCCCCAAGTTCCCCGAGCCTTTCAGCGCAGCGCAGCATCCCCCTGGTGGCCCCTCCGCACCCTCCTGCCCCCGCGGGGGTCCCCAGTAGCACAGGCAGAGAGGAGTCTCCAGCCATTCTCAAAGGACAGCACATTTTACCTGGTCGGGCCAGAAAAAAAGAGCTGGACCATTTTCTCCAACTTTGGAAGAATGTGCAAGACTCTGCTGGGGCTGGAGTCTGGGAAGCTCTTCTGGCCCTTCTTGTTTCTCATCTCTCCTCTCTCTGTGGCTCCGAAGTACAACCCCGACTTGACTGCTTCCACGCCCCGGCCCGGCCACTGCCCGTCAGACATCCCCCTTCGAGTCTCCCTCCTGCACCCCAGGACCAGCCCACACGGCGGGGAAGGGGAGCAGCAGCACGCGGGCCAGAGCCACCCATTCATCCACCCCTGCTCACTGCCCCGTGGGACTTCTCTTCTACCAGATGGGCGACGGGAGGCGAGCGCCCGCTGTGCCCCGGACACCAAGAGCGGGGTGTTGAGTAGGACAGGGGCCAAAGGCAGCACGTCCTCCGAAAGAGCTGAGCGGCGTCCCACAGACACAGAGGGACCCGGTCTGAGCATGCAGCGATCGCTGAGGGGGTCCCTGCTGGGGGCGGGGGGCGGGGAGGGGGGACGTGGGGAGGGGGCGTTGCTGTGAACAAAGAGGCAAATGCAAGATGAGGCAAAGAGCAGGTGTGGGACGGGTGCTGGGGCACAGGAGGGACACCGCCAGTCATCGGGACAGAACCACAAACACATTTCAAAGGAAGTGACAGGGGAGATGGACTCTGCGGGGAAGGAAGCAGAACGAGGGAGAGCTGGCAGGGGACACGGTCGGGGGTGGGGGCGGTGCCAGTGGGAAGGCGACAGGTGGGACCGCGCACTCCTGAAACTGGCGGGCGGGCGAATTCTGAGGTCTTGGTCACATGGTCTGAGCGTAAGTAGCCGACTCCCTGCGGAACCACGGCCTCCTGTCCCTCGCCTCTGCAGTGAGCCTTGGGCGCCAACAACTCTGACACCAATCAGAGAATCTAGAATTGCTATCTCAACGTGAGGGCAAATTTCCTGGAGGACACAAATTCTGGGGACCGGGCGTAGCCGGTGCCTTCTGCATCAATCCCGGGTCATATACAGAAGGGAGGTAACCCACTGTACTTGCAGGCCCCGAGCTTCAAGGTTACTTCAGAAGAACCATCAGAAGTGACCTGCGGACCAGGCAGCCGTGCCGTCTCTCACGCTCGCCCTGAGTCTGAATCCCAGATTCACATCATTTCTCCCCATTCCCAGCATCACAGCTGGCAACGTCACATCAACACAGGACCTTCGCGCTACCCTGGCAGCAGGCCGCCCTCCGTGCCCACCCCGGCGCCTTCCCGGCATCTCCCTTCAGACAAACTCTGAGCTCAAAATCTGTGACCGAAAGAACACTGAGTGAAAACTTCAGGTGCTTTTCTTTTGGGACCCAGAAAAGGCACCGCATTTTACTACATTAAATAAAAATTCCCAACAGGCAGGCTAGTCGAATGCCACACTGTGCATCCACAGGGCGACTATCAAGAGGCACTGACGCTGAGCTCTCTTTCCACCAAAAGTGGGGGGTTGAGAAGATCTCCGAAGGCTCCTGGTGTCCTAGGGACGGGACAGAGCCAGCGCCCAGGCGCGAGGACTCAGCGTTACACTGAGAATCCAAAGGTGGAGTCAGTGTTCTGCGTATCCCATTGTGCTGCCTTTCCTGATCCTTTAGGGAGCCCTACAGTTTGTAACACACTGAAAATGGGCCAAGTGACCTAAGTGACCAGCGAAATATCGTAAGTATGACTGACATGCCACTTAATTAAACCCGTGGCCACAGGATCGCCACTTTTTTCTCCTGAAACTATTAAACATTTTAAGTCATTGCAAATCTCTCCCCAGAGGAGCAATGTCACCATCCTCCTCCAGTGTCGGTCCGGAACGTGATCCGAGTTGAATGACCGCCCCCCCCAATCTCTCTCTCTGCTCCCGTCCCGACGGGGCATACTCTCCTTCTAAAGAGCAGACAGTGAGCACTGCTGTTCTGTGGAATTCCGGATACACGATGGTGCCAGTGGCCTGCGCACAAGGCCCTAACGAGCCCTTGGCACTGAGCGCGCCCTCGCACTTGGGAGGAGAGCAACGTGGCCCGGACGGGACTCCTGCTCTCAAGGACTCACTCGAGGAGGTGACCAAACACTCAGGTGGTGGGTCCTGATCTCAGCAGAGGAAAGATCGGGGTACTGAGGTGCCCTCAAGTAGGGTACAGCAGTCGGAGGACGGTGTGTTGGTGGGCGGGGTGAAGGCCAGCTAGGTGAGCCCGGGATGGCGGGCACGGGGATCTCTGCTTCGCTCTCCGAAAGGCCACTGGGGGCATCTCAGAGGTCTCAACTGAGGGGAGCAAACACCCTCCCTGCCGCCAGTGGGGTTAGTGTGCGGGCTGCTGGGGACTGAGGAAGCTCAGAGAAGAGGGTGGGAGGGGCGGGGCGAGGCAGGGCAGGGGAGGAGGGGGTCAGGGACTGAGGTCAGGGGTCAGGCACAGGAGCTGCCACTCCACTAGGTGCGGAGAGGGAAGTGGAAGTTCTCCAGTGAGCCTGATGGCAAGGGCGGTGGTCCCATCTGCGCACTGGGGGGGGGGGGGGGGGGGGAGACAGAGGGAAGGGGAAGGAAGTGGGCACGAGTGTGTCTTACTTTATGACAGGAGATGGTAACAGCTGTCATCCTCTTGGTTGGTGGTCCTGTCAATTAGACTAATTCCATGTGGGGGTTTCTATTCTCTGCCACACTGTATCTCATATCTTATCAAACCTCAACTCCTAATCATACTCATTTTCACGGATGCAAGAAACCACGTAAGCCCTTAACAAGAAGCTTACAGACCCAGCAGACCATCCCCCACTGCATCTCCGCCAGCGGCCCATGACGTCCACCTAGAGGTACTGACATAACCGGATGCTGCGTAATGTTCACGCACAGGCCCCGGTGAGACACGAATGGTACTGAGGGCACGGCTCCTTCCCACAAGTCTATTCCAGGCTGGAAGGAGGAAAACCTACAGAACGAAATAACTCGGGAGCACGGCGGTTGCTCGTCCTGGGAGAACAGAGGAAGGGGCAGATGTGGGGGCTCGGCTGGTGCAGCAAAGGGGGGAGGAGGAAGGCTGCGAGCTCGGGGTGGCCAGACGGGGCACGCGTGTCACCGAGGTGGCCAGCCCACAGCAGAGGCTGGGGTGGGGGGCATCTGTGGGCCTCCTGGGAGGAAGCGGCAGGAAGCATGTACAGAGGTGGAGAGACCCTGAGAAACCACAGAGGACTGGACCCCAGCAGCATACAGCGGTGCGGCGGGGACCACGGCTCGTGGCCGCCTGGGGAAGGGTTTGCACACGGCTCGGACACAGCCAGGCACCGCGCCGCGATGGGGAAGCCACACAGTGGCTTCTGCCGCAGGGACGGTGGCGGAAAGTGTTCCCGTGGGGACACTGGCCACACAGCACGCAGCAAATTAACCGCTGCTCCCGTTTCACAGGGAGACTCAAATACCCTGTTAGCGGTTCACCTCTCCTGCCAGGTGCCGGACAGACTTAGAACCAGAAGCCTGTTGGGACTCATCCCAGCCGGACAAGGCTCAGCTGTCCATTCTCAGGACCACACTTGGGCTCACACGCCGGGCTCGTGTGCAAAGCCACAAGTCTGCGAAAGCAGACCCTCTAGCAACGACAGACTCGCAAATGCTGCAGAGGAAACATCAACCCCTAAGGAGCCCATTCCTGGGTTTGCATCTTTGCAACCAGGTCTGAAAACGCAATCGACCTGCAAACAGAGAGCTCGCGTCACGGACCCTTGGATGAATGGAGCCAGCACTCTCTGCCCCTGATGGAAGGTCCCAGGTCTGCCTGCAGGATTTCTAGGTGACATCCTTCCGGGTCACATGTACATTTCTGTGGTGTCTCCGCTAAAACCTTCAGCAAATTCCCTCAGGCTTCCAGGGAATATCACAGACGGGAGACCCCAACTGCTCCTTTGCCAGCCAGAGCGGCGCTCTCAAAGCCCCAGCAAACACACCAGCACAGCCATTCCCGAGAAAGGAGGGAAACGGGCAAACCACTGGAGGAAGCTGAAATGCCAGTGGTCAGGGCCATGGCTCCTCAAAGACAAGCTCCGTATTTACTCTGTGGCCGTGAGCCAATGCCCAGCAACACCTTGGAAGCCTGTGAGCGGTTCTGAGGTCAGCTGGACGTGTTTGCCTTGTGGACAGACATCATCTCCAAACCACACCTCCCACTCAGTCCCTCCGCAGAATCCTACTTCCAGACTGGAACGAGTCAGCGCTGGCGTTTGCCTGCTTCTGCTGCAACCATGCGCCCATGGGCCGCCGGCAAAACGGGGCAACTTCAGAAAGCTTTATCTTGTCCATGAGCATTTAGATAAATACGAAGCTGGGGCGCCTGGGTGGCTCAGTGGGTTAAAGCCTCTGCTTTCGGCTCAGGTCATGATCCCAGGGTCCTGGGATCGAGCCCCACATCGGGCTCTCTGCTCCACAGAGAGCCTGCTTCCTCCTCTCTCCCTGCCTGCTTCTCTTGCCTACTTGTGGTCTCTGTCTGTCAAATAAATAAATAAATAGAAAAATACGAAGCTGACTTCAGCCATTCATACTTCATTATAAAAATGAAATACGTACAATATAGAAACTCTAACTCATTCTGTTTCCCTGATCCTTCCGTTGGGAAGACACACCGACAGCCCTCGTTGCTGTGTTTTCTCATTTACGATCATTAAATACTTACTTCCCCTCAACGGTTCCTTTGCCAACAATACAACAGAGCTTAAGGAGACATGTGGAGATATATTGCAATATGGGTTTTAATGGTAAACCATGCGTATCAAGCAAGTTAACATGTAGAAAATTCTAGAAAACTTTCACAACCATTTGTGGGGTTTCAAGGGAATCCGTGTTGAGTCAGGAAACTGGACCATGAACACGACTCAGAGCAAATACTTTCTGGGGAGGTGCGTGGCACTGGAAACTGAAACCACATTTGTGCTTTTAATAACTATATTTTCACATTTTGAGTCACATCTTTGTGTGCTGGAAGGAAGCTAGGTCTTTCTCTGAAAACCTTGAGTGTCTTTGCTGCACGCTGCCAGTTGTAAAGTCCAAACCTTTAACTTCAAAGGAGAGGTTCACTTTTAGAGCAGCCCATTATCATCTTTGCATTTGGGAGAAGGCATCTGTCAAAGGAGAAAACTAAAGAGACAGAGGCCGAGGGACTAGAAGAGGGAATGATGTTCCTAGAATATAGGGCAGGTGCCCTGGGTGCAGCAAACGGGGCCAGTTCTGGAAGAAGTTAAATATGGATATGCCAAGAAGCTCATAAAAATATCCAAAGGGAGAACCTGACGAAACAATACACATAAGCCAGAATCTGTAGATTAAAATCATGATGATGCAATTAGCCAAACTCATGGTGAACTGGCGACGGCTGGGTTTTGCTCTCCGGGGCCTGGAAC
The DNA here is from genome assembly GCA_004024625.1 of Mellivora capensis. Classification (NCBI taxonomy): domain Eukaryota; kingdom Metazoa; phylum Chordata; class Mammalia; order Carnivora; family Mustelidae; genus Mellivora; species Mellivora capensis. The sequence continues at coordinate 196,685 of PISX010000273.1, forward strand.
CGCCAGGTAAGAAAGAGCACGGGCACGGATATTGGTGTGAAAACACCCGACTCCACAAGCTGGCCAAGTGGGCCTCCACGTCAACTCACTTCGTGATCTGCAGAGAGAATGGCAGGTGAAAACCCAATTCTTTTGAGTTGCTTCTCCTATACTCATTTCTAGTTGTCGGATTCTACCACAAGCCCCTTGCGCATGTCCGAAGTCACTGCTCTCGTATTATCCAGGGGATTTCGAGTCATAAATTAGCATCATGTTAAGAATCAACAGCATCCTAATTAATGCACAGATCGCGATGTCTGCGGGCCGATCGCACACTTGCTAGTTTCCAGTGTTTCAGTCTAAACTGGGTGGCGGCCCTTGACCTCACTCTCCCAGACAAACAGGAGCATTACGCATCTCCGCGCGTGTCGATGTGTAAACAGGACGGGTTCCTTCTGGACCCACAAACCACTGACACTCTTATTCACCTTTGTCATCAAGTCCCAAGTGTACTTCTCAGAACGTGGAAATATACTTTAAAATCCAACAAATCCAGCTGGTTTGCCATGTGCCAAATGGAGCATAGTTGTCTTGCCTGGGTGGGAGACTGACATTCCTCTTCCTGGTCTCCACAGACTGAAAACGCTTCATGATGGTCGGGCGGGGCTTCCCCAAAGGTGACAGATACACCGTCTGCACATGTCTTCAACCACCTCATACGTCAGCCTTTCGGCACATGAGAGAGAAGACCGGTGGTCTCAACAGTGGGTCAGTTACGGCTTAAGACCGCTTTATTCGTGTCCACCAAATAAAACACCCAAAATCCAACAGGTTAACCTAGAAAGTGACATACGCCTTGAACTTTTTATTTCAGTCTATGTGCTCCAAGCATGTGCCTTCTGTCCGCTAAAAACACGGTCTGGGATTACCACGTGATCTCAACGATAAGTTAATAAAGGAACTAATAAATGACACTAGCTTAAGCTGCTGATTTCAATTTTCAGTTTAACTAGAGCTTTTGCTAATCTTTCCATACAAAGAAACCTGATACACAGGGCTTTCCAAATTATATATTTTGTAAATCCTTAAATTATTAAAGATCTTCAAAAAAGGTGGGGATGAAGTGATGTTCGGATTAGTTCCAGGGTAGTTGCGTCTCGTTGCACTTCATAGCGTTAAAAATGGAAAATGCATGGAAGACACACGCAGCCTTGATCGACCGGCCAAAATACTGGATCCCAACATGGAGCACGCCAGAGAGTTGGACCGTCACCTGCCCGAAGGCTCTGGGCACCCCGCCCGCCCCTGTGCGGATGCTGTAGAGGCCTCCGCGGTCTGTCCCTCGCGAGTGCACCTCACCCAACCTCCAAAGCCACACACAATTGAGTTTTTCCGTCCTGTCAGTTTGTATGTCTTACCTTTTTAAGGCAATACTCTCCAGACCTTGTTTTTCTTTGAACACACCAGCATTTCCGCCTCCCCCGCACACCCAGCCTTCATTGTTTGATATGGCTTCTCGCTCACTGACCCGCAGTGGGAGGCCCCGTCTGTGACCGACTGCGTGACTCATCCTCCAGTCGGACATGACACGTTTATTCTAGACTTTGTGCAAATCTCAAACTGTTTGAAAGTGTTTCGTCCACGATGATGTTTTTCTTTTTAAAAAGGCTTGTCTACAAAATTAGGTAGAGAAAAACATGTCATGGGAAATCTTATTTTAGCCCAAGGAGTTGAAGGAACCAAACCGTCCATCTCTCCTCTTTTGTTTTACTCTGTTGACTAGACAGGGAGCTGGCAGAGCACAAGCTTTCCCCCTTAAAACCGTGTGCAGCTCCCACCAGCGGGAAAAGGCGCTGTCCAGTCACCAGTGAATGGTTTTCATACTTTCGGGTTTATAAGAAAGGTGAAAGCAAGAGTTTATTTTCAAGGATGTGTTTAGAATGTGGTCAAACATTATTGTTTGAAATCTACACATGCCCATCATTCTAATCTAGTTCTGCTTAGGGTCGGGGCCATGGAAACCAGGGGTCAGCCACTGTCTGCGGGCACACGGGGCCCAGGAGGGGCCACAGACTGAAACCCCACACGTCCAAGCAACAGCTTCTTCTCTGCATGTGGAAGACGCAGCTGTGACCCGTTGCTCAGGCTGCTGTCACCTCCCCATGCAGCCCAAACTGAGAGCCAGGAGCCAAGCTCCACAAGCCACCTGAGCCTAGTGTCACCGAGGGCAGGCCGCGGACTACCTGCCTCCCACATCCTTAGTTTAATACTTAACAACAACCAAGTCTCAGCACTGAGAACTCAAGACAACATCCTCCCTCCCAGACGCCCGGGAGATGAGCGCAGTACGTGGGCCTGTCCTCGGACTGAGAGGGCTTTAACTTGGTTCTGCTTAGTGGGTACCAAGCCCCAGTGTGAGAAGATGGGAAAGTTCTGGAGACGGAAGGTGGTGTCGGCTGCACAGTGCTCAGAGCCACTGAACCAGACACTTAACATGGTTTAGATGGTAAATTCTGTTTATGCATGTTTTGTCCCAATTCAAAAAAAAAATGTTGAAAATTACCCCACTGTCCCGGGACAGCGACGGACCCAGCACAAGCACCCCTGCCTCACGGGGCACCATAGCCCTCATGTCCCCCCACAGAACCCACTGCCTCACTGGAAATCCACAGCCAAGCTCTTCACTCTTGGTGCTAATTTTGGATTCTCTGGAAGACGGTGTTGATGTCTGCTCTCTTTCCACCTACCAGATTTGGGGCCTGCTGTTGTGCTTATTTCGAGCTACATTCCTTGGAAGGGCTACTCATTTCTTGGGTTTAGGGAGAGAAGGCCCAGAACTTCTTCCTTAACTTGAAGCAGCCCAAGAACTCCCAAGCCCTGAAATCAGGTATCTCCTCAAATTCCCCCAAATGTACTTAAAGCCCAATTTCCACAAGCCTAGAGGGAAGACACAAATGTAGACTTGACTAGTCTGGAAGGAGCTGGAGTCCACCGCTCCCCAGGGAATGTGCCCACTGGGGACCCGATGGAGGACTCTCGAGCATCCAGCACCGGCCCCAGGCGCAGGGACCGGGGCATCTGGCTGGAAACCACGTCCCCTCTTCCTCAGGGATCCGCCACCAGTGGCTGCTGTGAGGGACACGGGCGCGGTGGCCGCCGGGCCCTGCCATCGCCCCCAGCAGCCCGCCGGCCGCTCCTGATTCCCCGCTTGAGCTTAGTCCCGGCCGGGCGAGGCGGGAGCCGCAGCGCTGAGCTGGCTTCCTCCGGGCCCGAGATGACCCACCCAGGGACGTGCCCCACTTCGGGACCCCCAGACGGTGGGTTTGCGGGGCTCTCCCTCCCCGGCCCTCCCTGAGTGCGCTTCCGCTGCACCTGCGGCAGGATGGGCCCGCGTCAGGGGAGGGGCCGATGTCCACTGAGCACCTACTGTGTGTGCCGGAGGTCCGGAAACAGACGGGCAGATTCCCAGCCAATGTCCCCAGGCCCCGAAGGGGGCTCCGTGTGCAGGTGGACAGAGCCCAGTGGGACCCGGCCAGAGGCACTGAGCTCCCAGCTGGGACCTAACTCCAGGGCACCGCCCCCCATCCTGACGGACAGGGAGGAGGCGGGCCCGGCCCCGCCCCGGCCCGTACACCGTCCACCCGCAAATGATCAAATGATCGTATGTGCGGTAAATCAGAACACTTTGAAAACCGCTTCTGATTCCTATGCGCTATAACTTAAATGGGCCTTAAAACCTTCCTCCTCTCTGAATCGCAGCCAGCGTTTGGACAAGACCTCGCAGATGCCTCCGAGTGACCGCGTGGCCCCCGTTCTGCTACCTGCCAGGCACAGGAAATACCGGGCGCCCGACCCCAGGGTCTGGAGTTCACACAATGGAGAGGAGAGTATCAACAACACATTTGCAGGGGAAACACATGCCTCCTGATTCAGCTGCGCTAATTAGTATCACTTACCCGGAATTTCCAGGCTAAGGGTCTGTCTTTCCAGCTGTCCTAATCAACTGCCCTTCTAAACTTTCCGCCCAGTCCTAATGACTTCCCCCGACGACTGTCTCCCTCCTGATACCTTCCCTGTCAAGGACTGGGATATAAAGTCGATATTTCATGTCAAGCACACCCCAGACGCCGGCCCCATGGACCTCACGAGCATCCAGGCACTCTTGGCATGGAAGGTGTCAGGGCAGAGTCTTTGTGAATCCGACCTTTAGTCAAACGAGTCAAACTGCTCCCCACCAGGTAACATTAGCTGGCGGAACCCCATACACCCGGCAAACCTACCAGAACACGTCCATGCATTCGATGCAGGAGGCCAAGAGAAGGTGCTGTGTCCTCCTGTGCTCTTAACCGGAGAGCGAACCCCCTGGGCCAAAGACAGAGGCTCCCATGAACCTGGTGAGCTCTGACCTCCAGCAGCAACCGCACACCCTCACCCTGGCACGTCCAAATCTGGAATTTAGGTTCAGCTGAGAGAACGGGGGACGCCAAGCCATCAGTCACTGCTGGAAAACCAGCCGGCCACCAGCAGACACCCCACACAGCACGTTACCAAGAGAAGCTCACGCACATCACCCCTTCCAAACCCATTTGCGATTCTGCATTCAAATGAGCAAGTCTGAAACAGTCTCACGATCATCACAGTGGGATTAAAGTTATTCTTTAAATGAATGAAATGAATGAGAACTTTGGTCTCTCGTGTGGGGTATGAGAAGCCTCATGGACTGCCTATTTAGTGAAAATGTAAACTTAACAGTTGAAATGGTGAATCATTTCGCAGATCCTTTCTTGCAAACGCTTACCGGGTTATTTTGTAAGTTGTACAGAAATACAAGTTTAGGCTATCTATGTTATGACGAAGTAAAAATAAATTCCTAATTATAAATCTTGGAAAATCCAGAATGAAACAGTTAAATGTTTACTATTGTTTAAAAAAAAAAAAAAAAAGAAAGAAAGTAGGGCAGAACGTTTTCCAGAGCCAAGACAGCTGTAAAAGTTGTATCAAAAGACAAAGTTGGGAACACCCTCATCCCTAATGCCGCTTGGCAGTGATGTCCGTCCGGCAGCTGTATTCCCAGTCTGCTCTCTAAGAGACTTTCCCAACAGAATGTTCGAGAAGGTGGCCCCCACCCGCTCCCCCGCCAGGAATTCCACGTGAGCGCCCAGCTGGCCTTGAAGCCACACTTCTCATGAGTCTGAGTGAATTCATTTCTGAGCCTGAAGCCGACTCAGGTCCTTCTTCTCGGAGGAACACAGAAGACCACGAAGGAGTTGTGAACCACAAATGTTTGTTTTCAGTGACACGTTTGCCGTTCCGGGGAGGAGCCCGGATTCCGTGCCCTGGGGGTAACTGTGCCCAGCGCCCGTGCTGCGCGGGTCTCTGCCGAGGCTGAACGTGTAGCTACGCTCCCTGCTCGCCGCGCCTCAACCCACAGCCCGCGTCCCAGCACACGGGCCTGGAGGAAACAGAAGTCAACGGTTCTGGGGACGTAATCTAAGGGAGGCAGTGGTTCCTCGCCTTTCTGAATAAATCAGGAGACGGAAATCTCCCTAAATTAAGTCTTTAAATCCAAGAGTTAATTCATTTTTAGAAGGAAACTGTTTTGACACAGCACTTGGCCGGGGCACTGGGTGAGCCGACGTCCTCTGGGGCTGTGCGCGGAAAAGGCCGCAGGGAATAAGGCCCCCCGAGCTCCGGGAGACCCTTTCACTGTCCCCTTGCCTCCCCCCACTGTGTGTTAACAGCCTTTCCTTCCCTCCTTCTCTGTCGCTGAATGACCAGCAAGGCAGCCACCCAACTGCATCACAGGGTCACCACCATCCGCCTCGGGGCTTGGGGAGCCCTGCTCTTCCTTCACGGTCCTCACGTGCAGACTGAAGAATCTGGGAGCGAGGGAAGCCCGACCCTGTTTCTGTTCAGTGAGATGAGAGTCCAGATAAAGAAAGGAGGAAGGTGGGAAACCACGGAAAGGTGCGGGATGAAGGGGGAGCTGTGACATGGGCTGGTCTGACTTCCCAGACGGTGTAATTCTCTGCACGTCCCAGGGAACAGCAAGGGCCAGGGAACACTTCGGAAGGAACTCAGAGCATGAACACAGCTCCGAACAGAGGGACTGATGAGTGCAGCCCCAGCCCAAAACATGGGTGGAGACACTGGGACATCCCCACCGAGAGCCACCCACAGTTATAGCTCGTACCATCAACTCAGAAGGACTGACATCCCTGCTCTTGCCAGAAAAAGATCCCAGCACCTGGTTCGTGGGCACCACACACCCAGGCCAGAGAGGCCAGGAGACTCTGCTGCTGGAGGCCAGCGTAGCCCGTGACTCTAACAGAGGAGTCCCGGGCTGTCACAGTGACAGGGGCTGCCTCTCCTCCCTGCACAGTGGCTGCCTCCTCGCACTTTGAGGACGATGGAGAACAAAAAGCTCTATTTGCTGAATTCCTGTGCGCATTCCTGCCACACTTTGTCATGCAGGCGATCTTGGGTCTGGGAGCTGCCCGCAGAAGCCAACTGAACTCATCATTTTAATTCCATTTCCGCCGGGCGAAGCTTCCCCATCGGGGGTAGATTTAGACGGAAGCCTGGCTCCAGCAGACCCCCCGGGAAGTCCTGTGGATCAACCCGGAAACCGGCATGCCTGTTAGGATTACATGTGGGAAGTGCTCCCCGCTCACCTGTCCGCCCGCGAGGCTGCTGGGAGTCACACTGCCCACAGCACAAGGGGGCGGACGGGGACGTGTCGGTGACCAGTGTGCACACAGCGAGCCCAGGAGTGTGCCGCAGGCAGAGCAGGGACTGCTGCATACCCTACAGGATGAAGTCATGCACGGACCTGCACCAGGGAAATCCTACACAGCAAAAGATCGCCACCGCGATAAAGAGCTGAAAGCGATTCCCCAGCTCAGCTCTTCCAGCAGCAGCGTCTGGAAATGAGCTGACATGCAGCCGCACGCACCCGGCATCAAGCTTCGGGCAACGCCCAAGGATGTGGGAGTTGCGGTCAAGCTCCCCTGTGCTATGCGCGGGGCATGTCGCCACCAGCTGCCAGAGCGTGTCCATCACTGTCACCTTGGATCTCGCTGCATGAGAAGGGAGATGAGGACTCCAACCCCAAGACTGGGCACGCCAGCCTTGCGGTTGCGCCGAGGGAAAGGAGGCCCCTGAGCCAGACGCGGATAAGAAAACATTAAATCGCATCCTGCAGAAGAAAGGCGGCCTCAACCAAGATAGGCTGGCATGGCAGCCAAGTGCAGGTGCGATCCCACACTGGACGCTGGTGCCAGGACACACGCGGTGAAGGACAGCGCTGGGCAGCGGCCGGCACTGAACATGGACCGTGTACTGAACAGAGCACTGCCACAGTGTCTTCTCCTCCGGTTCATAAACACGGTGCGCTTCAGTGGGAAAGTATCCTTGTTCTCAGCTGGAAGGCTGACATGCTCAGGGCCCCGGGGATGACAGTCTACAACGCACCCGGCTGGCCCGACCAAAAGTACTGAGAGTAATGTGGAGAGAGAAAAACACAGGTAGCAAAATGCAAACAACGGCTGTCTCTCACTGGAAAGTAGTCAGGGGTTCATTTCATAATTCCTGCGACTTTTCTAGACATTTATGGTTTTAAATAAAAAGATCTTTTCGGGTAGGGTAGAGAGATGTTAAAACACAGGAAAGGACACCAGAGTGCGAAAAGGGTGTGAGGCCACAGGGCTGCATTCCGCGGGGGCCAAGAGCACCAGGGCAAATGGAAAGCAAGCCTTTGAGCAGCTGCAGGTCAGCCACAAAGCGGGCCTCCCACCCAGGGCGGCAGCTGCTGACGAAGGCACAAATGACACAAAGCGCCCCGAGAGAAAGGACTTGAGGTCCCCCGTGGGTACAGCAGCTCTCCTGCCATCCGCACAGCCAGCATCCAGGCCCTTGTCCACTCACACCCCCTGAGCCCCTTCCCGGCTGATCAGGGTCGGGGTGCACGCGGGTAGTGAGGGGTGGCAAGGTGGCTCTGCCCAAGGCAATCTGCGGCTAGGGTCGGGGGGCAGAAGGGGACACCACACACACTCTGCCCTGTGGCCCTAGCGGTCACAGACCCCCCTGCTGGAGCACCGAGCAGGACCCTGAGGCCTTCGAAGAAGTTTCCGTTACAACCGGACCACGTGCCCGACTGAGAGCCTATTTCACTGAAGACATCAGGGCTGGAATTTTAAAACAATTGTAGCACTTTAAGGAAAGCTTTAGAAAATTGGCCCCATTTCCAGAAAAAGACATCTCCTGATGTCAGAAAGATAAGGCCTTTCTATCCTTCAGCGCTCACAGAATATGCTTAAAAAAAAAAAAAGCCTTATGATATAACTTAATAATATAGGAAACAGTGGAATAATCAAACTGAAAACCTAATATAAAACCTTTATATTACAGGGCACCTGTAATACGTTTCTTACCGCATCGGGGGAAATGGTCATAAAGCCCTTCCTTGACTAATGCTAATAAGCTGGGCCTACAGCTCACACGTGTCACAAACTACAGAATCTGGAAAGTGAAGGACATTCCGAATATGAAGATGGCAGTCAGTTACCTTATCTTACCCTGAGTCTCTATACTTGTGCCAACAAGCATCAGAAACAACTAAGAAATCTCACCAGCAGAGCTAGCTTCCGGAGCTCGCAAGACACGCCACACGGTCTGTCCGAGCAGAATCTGCAAGGGCTGGCCACAGCTCCCGCACTCAGGTGGCCCCACGCAGGGACAGGCGTGCACACAGCAGCCCCGGCCCCGCAGCGTGGGCCCCAGTTACCGCAGGTCCCGGCGTGTCCCAGGCAGCTTGACCAGACACCAGCCATGAGGGCGCCCTGGAGTATCTCAAGTGATCGCACCAGGGGGATCCTGTTTCAGGGTCCAAAACCAAAAGAAAGAGAGAACCACCTGAGGTTGCTCACCTGGGTGAAGGGTCCTGACACCTCACACGCATGGTGAAATGCCTCACACACTATCGGGGAATGGGCATGGTGAGGCCAGAAACACAGAAGTGCTCCGACAGCTGGAATGCGTGTGACCCAATTCTGGGAGACGCCAAAATGAAACCAGAGCTGCTAGGGGACAATCCATTCCTCCCCCAAACCCCGCTGCCTCCTGCCTCGGGCGTGACATTCTCCATCTGGATGGGCCAGATGGCACAGTGGTTCCCCTGGATGGCGAGGCCCACATGCCCCCTGCTGCAAAGGCGAATTCCATCATCCAGGAGCAGAAACTGGTCCCTCCTCTTTACAGAGATTGCGAAGATAAAGGTGCAGGGGAAAGATTAACCTTCCAGAAACGGCTCTGTGACCATCCCACCATACTCACTGGGAGTATAGTAAGTATTTGCCCTTTTAAAATATTTTTAATAATGATGCAATTTTTCTCTTAAAACTTCCTCATCAGATTATGAGAAAGAAAGGGGAAGAAAAATAAGGACTAAGACGATAAGAACAACACCGGCCAAACATCGATGGAAGCATCGGCTACAAGGGTCTGTTGCCCACGCGCAAAATGGGGACATCTGGGCCATCTCCTCTAGCACCCACTTATGCCATGGACTGGTCATTGCAAGGCCCCTGAGGCTCAGCATGGGCAAGGGGTGAGGCCGGCTTACTGTGATGCCCACGCCCAGGATCTCCACCACTCCACGAGGCTTCTCTGGGGCCACACACAGGACGTGGCAGGTGACACTGGCCAAAATTCTGCCCTTATCACAGATGTCCTTTTTCTAATAGCAACCAGCGACCACAGCACTGGGAGTCTAGAAGCCACGGCAATACAGCAGCCATGAGCACACCCACCTCCCACATCTTGGTCTTTAAACACCATTCTTCAGTAGAAGCAACCAGAACTCTCAGGGAGGAAGGCTACTTCAGGGCCAGGGCAGGGAGGACACGTGAGCCTGAGTCATACCTCCTCTCTCCAACCCAGAAGGAACACAAATGCCAACTGTGCCTCATCTGAAAAGGCATTTCACAATTACGTACTGAACTTCAAATTTCTGAACCAAAATCCCTCTCCAAACTCAGAAAGGCAATCGCGCACTTCTAAGACATGCCTCGCCCTGCAGAGCAATCCCCAGACACTGAGCACCCATGTGGTTGCTCCCATCAGCCATGGCATGAGCACTGCACGTCTGCGTGTCCCTGGGTCCTCACCATTCCACCTCCCCGGCAAGCTCCCTCTCAAGCACGTCACAGCTCCGCATCATGCACGCCGACGTTCAACCATGCGAAACTGCAGCGGGGGACATAGGAAGGGGCCAGGAAGACCAGTCCCTAACAGGAACAGCCACCCACCTATGCCCCCGCTCTTGCCAACGCAAAGACAAACGTTAACATTGAGACACGGGGAAGTTGACATTACCCTTACCCTGAACAATTAAAAGGGAAACCACATTATAATGTGGCCTTTGCTATACAAACATAACACGGCTGTGGTCAGAATCCCTTACCCCAAGTCTCCCACCAAGAACAAAGCCCATGGGAATGGTGAGGGCGTACTGGACCCCACAGCCATTGCTCTGGGCTGACAAGGCATTAAAGGGAACCCAAAGCAAAGTGAAACATCTCTCCTTCCTTCAAGGAAAGAAACGCATGTGTGTATGTGTGTGTGCGTGCATGTGCGTACTGGCAAAATTTTAAGTAAGCATAGTTAAAATTTTCAAAATCTTAAATAAGTGTATTATAAGCAGTAAATGGCTATCTGAACTTGTCCCAGAACAAGCGTTTTGAGGTCTAGACCACCTTTGAGGACTTCTCAGCATTACAGCCTGGGTTAATCACTCGCTTATTTACGAACTTAACAAATGTCTACCTAACCCCTATCACTGCCAACCACGGTTCTCAGTATGGAACGGAGAAGTTGGCGAGGTCCCAGCCGTCAGAGGCCCTACACTTCGAAGGACCTAAAGGTCTGTTACGGGTTTGTTGATGGTCAGTGACATGACATGCGTCTAAAAACGTTTCCCTGACTGTGGGGCGTCTTCCAGCCCCATCCACGGCTCTGAGCAGGTCACGGGCTTTTCCACCTCCCTGAAATCTCTGGTGGGGGCTCCCTAAACAGCTGTTGAATAATTAAGAGAATCAGCAAGCAAAACGTGCCTTAAAGCCCCCTCTCCTCCTTCACCTCAAGGCCTCGTTTTAAAGACAAAATCACGAACTCTGAAAGCTTCAAACAGTAATGTTCTTTAAGGCAAAGTCTATAAACCAAACCTGCATTTGCTTTATAGACTCAGATCCTGGACCTAAGTCCTTCACTGGGGAAATGGTTTTAAACTATCGGACAAACCTGAGTGATAAAGGAAAGCTAAAGAACCATCATTTTTCTTCCTCTTTCTTTTTCTAAAACCACAGACATAAGGGATTTAAAGTGGACATGAGTTTGTCAAACCTTCTGGTTGTGAGCTCAGAACGATCCTTCACACAGACCCCAACTTCCGTCACCACTGCCCAGGTGCGATCGTCTTCAGTGAGCATCGGAGGGACAGAAAGTCATAGGCTCAAGTATGGATGCTCTGAACACACTTACGTTGCAGTATAATCAATAATCAATAAATGATTCCATTCTGGGGAGCCTGGGTGGCTCAGTTGGTTGAGCAACTGTCTTCGGCTCAGGTCACAGTCCTGGAGTCCCGGGATCGAGTCCCACATCGGGCTCCCAGCTCCATGGGGAGTCTGCTTCTCCCTCTGACCTTCTCACCTCTCATGCTCTCTCTCACTGTCTCTCTCTCAAATAAATAAATAAATCTAAAAATAAATAAATAAATAAAATTTAAAAAATAAATGACTCCATTCCCCTTAATTTTCCAACAAACTTAGAAATTAGTATATTGGAAGGCAAAAAGACCACTAAGATTTGAGTCAAGCCAAATTAAGAACTACTTTTCAGTAGTTTTTAACATTTGCTGTCACAGCTGTTTTAATTCCACATTTGCTTACTTGTTCAATAATATTAAGCAAAATATTATCCTAAGTGCTAAGGATAAACAGGGGTAAATACTAAGGCTCTGTTCTCCATGAACATAATCATTAATGGGGAGACAACAGTGTAATAAATGTGATAAATGACAAGGCTACGTGCTACAGTGAGGCCTGGCCTCAGTGGGAGAGGTATCTACGCCTTTCTTCTCTAACACACATAGCTCAGGTTTATCCACTGAAATCTGCAGGGTAGGCTGTAAGGTACGTGCCAGGGCACATGAAGTGGCCCCACCTTAAGAAGCCATTTTCCCCCAGGCGCCCGGGCGGCTCAGTGGGTTAGGCGCCTGACTCTCGATATGGGCTCAGGTTGTGGTCTCAGGGTCATGAGCCCCACGTCGGGCTCCACGCTCAGCACGGTGTCTGCTTGGGGCTCTCTGTCTCCCTCTCTCTCCCTCTTCCCCTACTCCCGCTTGCACACGCACACACTCTGTCTCTCTAAATAATATCTTTCCAGGAGCCTTTTTTCCCCACTAGCTGTTGGGCGCTCTGCTCCGAAGAGCGCACCATTCACTGCGAGTGACGGCGAGGCAGACCGAGAGCTCGATCCGGGGGCTCTCCCTCTGTGTTGTGAGGCTTGCAGCGAGCCCTTCCGCCCCCGACTCCCGTTTCCTCCAGACCCTGGGGGCACGATCATCTAACCTGCTGAGCTGAAAGGAGACACGGATCCACATGGAAGACTATGGAGACATTCCACACACCGGCAGTGCCTCCAGGATCCTAAAGCCGGTTCTCGCTCTCTTCAGACTCAGACCTGGACTCACACCATCGACCCCTCGGATCTCAGGCCTCCACTCCAGCTGAACTTCACACCAGCTTCCCTGGCTGTCTGGCTCACATGTGCTAGATCGTGGGGCTTCCTGGGCTCTGGAGCCCTAAAAGAAATCTCCTCTTATGCATCTCTCTACACATCCTATGGGCTGTGTGTCTCTGGAGAACGCTAATACTGAGAAAATAGGAAATACTGAACCCTTCGGAGCACAGACGTATACACCTGGTCAAGGTGGGTGTAAAGACGTTCATGAACGTGCATATGTGTGTGCACATGCGGGACACGAATCCAAATTATTCAAGATTATTTTTAAGCACTTTTTAACTCTAGAACATCTTCAGGTAGATGTGAAACCTTTTTATTTGGGGATTAATTGCATCCTATGTTTTACCCTTCATATTTGTCGTCCTTATACCAGAGCTACATAACAGCACACACATGCGTACGACCCCAACGTGCAAAACAGTCCGGCAGAGCAGAGTGAAACATCTGCTTGACTGCTTCATTGCTGCCCCAAATATTTTGTCATTTTCTTCAGTAACTCAATTCACTAATTCAATAAATTCCTACAGATGTTACCCAGCCTCCTGTGGGGCCCCTGAGGAGCACATCCCTCCTTCAAGCCCAGTCTGCCTTGTCCTGCCCAGGGCCCCCACACCCTGAGAGCTTTTATCCCCGTTGTTTGGGAGGACTCACAGTTTTTGCACAACGTTTAGCAGAAGATAACCCTGAACATTATGTTCAGTAATTACTTCATATATTGGTTACATTACATATGATCTATCACTCATTATATATTAATAACTAGCTACTTTCTCAAATTTAACTAGTATGCACATATCAGGTGCTACTTAAATGAGGAAGAAAGGTCAAAAATACCAGGTCACCGGTGCAGTCTTCCATACCAACCAAACAGAACAGAACTGGCCCGAGAGATCCAGTTCTCCTACTACCAGTTCTAATCAATACAGTGTAATCAATACAACCCAGCAGGAAACACTGCGATCTGAAGACACCAGAGCTTTCAGTGTGAGGCCGAGATGGCAAAGTGGTGGCCCGTGGGCTGGAATCAGCCTACAGGTGTCTTGTTTGGCCTCAACCATATTCGAGAACTTTTCGAATGAGTGTTTTAAACTCGAGATCCCAGAAATCTAACTCTTCTCCAGACCTTGAAAAGCAGGACCGCCCGGCTCCTTCTGCTGGGAGAGCGCTCTGTTCCGGAGCCAGCTGCGTGAACAACCTCCAGATCGGCTCACCGATTCCAGTGCATCGAGCTTAAATGGTTGAAACCTGCCCTCCGATGAGTCCAAGCACACATTCATAGGATGTTCCTCTCGAGCCGTATCCCAGGGCGACCGAGCACATGCTAAGGCACTTACATTCCGATTGCCCTGTATCATCGATCCTGACAACACCTTCCATTTTTGACAAACTAGCCATTTCTCTGAAATATCACATAACAAAACTATCATTTAAGGACTAGCCCCCTGATCCAAATTTCCTTTTCTACATCATTCTTTTTGCTCCAATCTGTCTCTCCCTGAAATCTCTAATATGATGACTCATCTTTTCTGAACATTTTTTATCAGGGATTTCAAATAATTTATATCCTAATGCCTCCTGCAGAGCAACTGGGTAACTCGGTGGCCGGGACACCAGCAACACACACCCTGCCTGCCCCGCGCCCGAGTGGCGCCCTCGTCGGCGCTCTCCGGACCCGGGCCTGCCGGTGGCTTCCTGGCGCTGGGGCAGTCACCTCATCTTTTGCGCGTTGGCCTAGAGCAGACTTTGTCCTTTCTGCCCTCATATCTTCCTTGACCTATCAGTCTTGCCTGTTGAGCAAGTTAAAGCTCACCCACTTAACCCGACGATTTTATTTTCTTGCGATTTCTCAATATCCATTTGGTTTCATTTCCCCTTAGTTCCCGCATCATCTCTTCAAATCGTTAGCACTCCCTCTCACTCTTTGTAATCATCTCCTTTTTTGAGCTTTAAGCATTATCCCTATCCTTATTAATATGATAACCCATCCTAAACACTGTCTTTGATGGAAATGTTTTTAAAATTCCTTGTTTACCTCTTTTTTTTCTTTTAAAACTATCACAAAAACTATCACCTCTAGCTTTCTCGTTTCCAGCCCCTTCCCAAGAAGTATATACATTAACTAAGTGCAAATATTTTTCCCCTAATAATTCAGATCTTAAAAATAAGTTCCAGGAGCCACTTACGAACATGGCGGCCGGCTGTAAGTGATGGCGCCACGGAGAAGAGGCATTATAGTCTGTGAAAAGGGAAAGTGCTTTGCCGTGAGATGGCACCCAGGCTGGTAGGAAGTCCTCTCCTGTTCTCCTCACCTTCTCTCCGACACTATGCCCCGCCGAGCTCTCTCCAGAATTGACTCACAGAATTCTTTGCGCCCATCTGAGATTCTCATTCCCTTTACATGTCCTCCGTCCACTCCCCCATCCTATCCTTATCATCCTCATTTTATTTTCACAATCTGAACTCTGAAAAGATCCACCTCTTTGAAAGTCCTATACCTCAAAGACGACCCTGGAGGCCCCGAGGAAGCTTCGTGAAACCACTCTGCAGACCGTCCCCTCGTGCGTGCTCTCAAGTGGTTCATCGATTCTTCGAGTCCCCGCTGGATACAGGCCACGCACGAGGGCCTGGCTTCAGTGTTCCCAAGAAAGTTTTCCTCCCAAAGGATATCCATGTTCTGCACAGAGCAAATGTTCAACCAACGTGCCTCTGAGGGATATCCTGACCAATTCCTTGTGCCACTTCCTCTGCTTCCCCACGCGTTTGGAATTTAAGTGAGCTGCGCGTCTCGGGGGAGAAAGGCTGTCGGAGCATGGGACGGGGCTGCAACGCATGGAGACGGTCTTGTTCCCCGCCAGGACTCCGGACGCTGCCACACTCCGTCTGCCATCCACTACTGAATCCTGGTTACACGTTCCCCTGCCTCATATGCTTCAGGAGCTTAGAGACATCTTTTTTTCTCTCTCCTTCTCCCATTTCTGATTTTTTCAAATCAGAAAGCATGTCTGGCCCCGTAAAATGCCTTCCGTGAATCCTGGGCTGCTGTAGCCCACCTCCCCCACCCGTCCCCCTGCTGCCCATGATCCCTGTTGGACAGCTTCAACTCTCTTCCCAGGCAAAGGTCTTTGAACTCACATATTCTTCTCTGACTTCTTGTCATCGTGTTGCACAAATATATCATTATCTGGCTTCGATGATGATAAATTCCAATAAAATGTTCCCAAGTCTTAAAACCATAAGTTATTTGGTAACATTGCTACAGACTGAACGCTGGTGTCCCCCCAGAGCTTGTATGCTGAAGTCCTACCCCCCAGCGTGGTGGTAGCAGGAGGTGGGCCTTTGGGAGATGAGCAGATCCTGAGGCACAGCCCTTGTGCGTGGGATCAGAGCCCTTACATACCAGACCCTGCAGAGCCCCCCGCCCCCGCCTCACGGCGGGCATCTATGAACCGGGCAGTGGGTCTCTCCACACATGGAATCTGCCGCCACCTTGACCTTGGACCCTGAGCCTCAGGACGGTGAGAAGCACGTTTCTGTTGTCTATAAGCCCCGGTCTTTGGTGTTTTGTGACAGCAGCCCGAACTAAGGCAAAGGTCAAGCAGCCGACCCTTTCTGCACCAAGAAAGGGAATTTTCATTCGCCAAGATGCACATCACTCCTTCTCTCCGTCGGATGGTTGTTTCCGTTTCTGGAATCCACGTCACTGTGTTTTCCTTCTGTGCTGAGTCAGGAATCGCCTCATTCTGCTTGATCTTACACCCAGCCTCATCCGTAAGAGCCTCCCCTCCGTGGCTGTGATCAGCCTGACGGCCTTCAGCGGGAGCCTGACCGTCTGGACTGTGCGCACGAGCTCAGGGCTGGAGGCCACACGGCCACGTCCCTGAAAGCACCCAGGTTTCCTGGTAGTTCCTCAAGTGTGCAAACCACGTCACCAAAATATGCCAAACTCATTGGTGTGCACCCTCTCCTGCCAGGGAAAACTCGCCAGCATTGAAAACGGCTGCTCAGGAGTATTCAGCGA
Source organism: Mellivora capensis (assembly GCA_004024625.1). Taxonomy (NCBI): domain Eukaryota; kingdom Metazoa; phylum Chordata; class Mammalia; order Carnivora; family Mustelidae; genus Mellivora; species Mellivora capensis. Next base: position 213,486 of record PISX010000273.1, read on the forward strand.
GATTTCCTTCAGAGAGTTCCCCCCCAAGACGTCATGTATTTAATTTTTCTGTTGCTCAACTTTCTAACCATTTCAGAAGCATTCCTTCATGCACAACCACCAACGTTCTTTGCATTATACTCAATGAAAATCCCTTTTCATCTCCTGCCTGTGTTCCGCGGGCTGTCCTAGAGAAGGCAGCCTGCCCTCGCCGGCCGCGCCCGCTGCTCTGCGGAGCCCAGCACCGCCTGCCAGGTGTCCCCAGAGGGCTCCCACGGGCACCTGCTTCAGCAAGTCTAGCGTCCACACATGGCTCAGCGTTCTTCGGGTCTTCCTTCCTAATATCCCTTTCCGGACGTCTCTCCTTTATTAGCTTTTTCTGTTGCTAGTGGTAATTCCCCCTTTTAACTTGGAGCTCATTTTTATTGATGAATCCAATGCTAAATGGCAACATGTGCCAGGTATAAACAACTCCCTATTTTTTAAAGCGAGACTTTAAAATAACTACAATATCCATGTTGATTGGCTCAGTGAGCAAACGGGAGGCAACTGACCGTTCTAGTTTTGCTGTGTGTCGACCCCACACCGTTCTGTGCAAGACGTTCAAATTTTCAGCTGCAAAAAAGGGCACACTTGACACACCCTACCCAGCCTAGTCAACCACAATTTCATATAAAGGTCAAAAGTGAAATGCCTTTAGGAGTTCCCTCAAAATCTTAAAATAAAAGTCACATTCCAAACTTCATAATTCTCATGAATACATCACAAAGTCACCATTATGCTATTGAAGGGGAAAACAACTGTGTGCTTGTATCACAAGGGAAAATATTCTAAAAATGAATTATATAGTAAACGCAGGAATCTTCAAGTCCTCGCTCACAAATCGTGAGTTTGCTTTGGCTTCGCCCGTGGACACGGTGTGGCCTTCACACATCGCACCTCCGCAGACAGAGCCCCGTGCGCTCCTCTGCGTGCGGAACCAGATGCGGCGCCTCGGCTTTAAGAGAAAGCGGCCTCCCCCAACGCCTTGCCAGCGGTCCGGCTAAGCTCCCCTCATTCCCATTCTGAGAACTTGTGCCCACGCTCGTAACACTGAATGTAGACCTAGACGCCAATTTCCTTACTCTTCGTAAAATGGCTCTGAAGGTTTCTCTGTCACTCTGTCCATATGAGAGCACGTGAGCGCAGCGCAAGTAACTGTCTCCCCACACGGACGTGCTGAACTGTGTTTGCTTCGAGAATGACCCAATTCTTTTGGATCAAGGAACAAGATAGGCTTCCTCTCCCGCCCGAACCATGTGTTCCATTTTTTTAGCTACTTGGACATAAAAACGATGCTACAGCTCCAAGCTTTTTCGGTAACAAAACGTCCTCTGGCCGGGGAACCTCAGCATCTCGGACCCCATCCACTGGTTTCCGCAGCCACCGACCATGGGGGATCCTCTCCAGGTCCCTTCTCTTGGGATAACAGCTGCAAGAAGCAGCACTGTTGTGCGATGACAAGACTTTTGAAAGGGTTACCCCCATCTCCTACAGCTGCAATTCCTGTTTTTTCCAAACCAAACGTGAGAAAGAGAAATACTGAGCCTTTTTCAACCTTCCAAAACGTACTCTGTGCTCCTTGAAGCACATTTTGGGACATGATTTCAAAATGTTTTATTAACATCATTAGCCCCTTGAGAATGACCAGAGGAAAAGGCGGAGAGCAGAAGGCGGGAAACATCCAGACCCGCTCGGAAGCTGCCGCGAAGGGTGAGGGGCCACCGGCACCGGCGGCACTGAGAGCGAGGGGCCCACCGTCCGACACGCGGCTCGCACAGAAACTCGGCCTCGTCAGAAATCCGCAAGTGCAGTAGCCCCGAGGAATGGAGGTTAGGATTGCATAAAGCTGAGTCACAGCAATCTCCCTCGGGAGCCAAGTGCTACCTTCAAACCCGCTCATTTCTGGAACATTCCATTAACTCTCAGCCAAAGACATTTTGTAAAATAAGGGCCTTTTCTTATTTTTTGCATTAAGGCAGCTTCCTGATCTGTCAGCGAAGGTGTGTCCCCCACCTTGTGTGCTGGAAACGTCTCCAGGCCCCCCCGCCCTCACCAGTCAAACTCGCCCTAAACACACCCTGTTTTCTCGAAGGCTCAAGCACCTTCCAACTTCCATTGTGCACCCGAAGCTGCTCACTCGGTACCATCTGCGTCCCTGCTTCTGAGCCTTCCCTACCATCCTGCCCACGTCATTCTGTCCTCTTTCTGGGGCAAAGGTGTTACTAGAGCAACGGCAAGCAGCTTTCACTCAAGGGCCACCTCCTACCAGACAAGGTGCCCGCTGGGAGCTCTTTCCGGGAAGAGCCATGCGGCCCGGCCCCATGTCTTGGAGCAGGAGGCTGGGACAGGGGCAGGGGTCCCACCTCCTGGGCAAGGTATTCCTTGCCCTCAGACTGAAACCCTCAGCCAGGCCCAGACGGCCTTCAGGGTGCGCACCAGGGCACAGCTCCCTCCTGGATGGAATGTGCCCGAAGGCAAACGCATTGTGTCTCCTGATGCCGGGGAGCCTCCCCGAGCCACAAGCTCTTGTCCAAGCACTCACACGCTGCCAGCCGAAGTCCCAGTGTGAGAGGGCCGAGTCCCTCCGGGAAGCCCCTGCTGCGTGGTTTTGGTCATTCAGTTGGGTTCTGTTTTCCTTAAACATCAGGACATTGCCCACTGCCAGTCTTTCTGCATCTCTCTCCGTTTCAGACGCGGAAGGGGAAAGGCAGGAACCCTGACTGTGGGGACAGGTCACTCACCTCCCGGCAGAAAGATATGGCTGAACTTAATATCGTTCAATGGTATCTTTCCCTCTCTTTACCTTGCTTGTGGTTCAACCACCTTTCTTATCTACCTATTGCTTTCAGCTTGAAAGAAATTCTTCTCCCTAAGAAAGGCAGAAGCTGAGGGTAGTTAAGGGATTCTTCCCGAAATCGAGTAACTGAGTGAAATCGAGTAACTGAGTCCGTTCAGAAAAACGTCAGAGATCTGGAGGAGAGACGGGAGAAAATAAAGAACACTATTCGCCAGACTGTTTCATGTCAGCAGCTGGTTTTAAATCATGTATTTGGTTTTTTAGTATTTGACAGAAATAGCTAATTGGCCAAAAGTGAAGTATGCTTATGCTGATGACAGAGGAGAGGAGAACACGTACTGTGCCCGGGACGGAAGGGAAAGCATTCGAACCAGCAGGAGGGATGCACAGGGAAGGAGCGGGGTGTCTGGCCCTCTAGGCCGTCCACATGTGCACGTACACACACAACCACACACATACACGCACACACACACAGACCTGCATGTCTCGCCACCTGGGAGCTCCCCGGATGACAGCACACTCCTGCGTCCGGACAGATGCTGATCACGGAGCCAGGACCCGGCTGGGCGGGGCTGCGGTGGAGGCAGCAGCGGGTGGTGGTTGTGGGGCGGTGTTGCCTTTCCCGGCCAGGGAGGCTCTAGGCCTTGTGGTTTGCTGACAAAGCCTGGGGCTGGCAGGGGAGTGAGCTGGGAGAGCAGTACCTGGAGGCTGCGACAGTTACAGGCTCACAGCCTCCAGCGAGGGCCCTGGAGGCCAGGGCATAGGGACCGACTCCCACCTGTGGCTGTCCCCACACAGGACAGAGCCCTCTCAGGGGCCCCCAGTCCAGCCTTCGGGGTTGAATCTACCCAGGCGAAAGCTTTCCCTCCTCCTTCTTAGGCATGGGTTGCCCTGCGGTGCAGAGAGAGAATTCTAGAGATGGCTTTGTGCTGACTATGCCATCCCACCCTCACGAGAGCGTGGAACACTCTGGTCAAAGGGAGGGGGGACCGGAGAGCCACCGCGAAGCAGCACCCAAGCCCGTGGCTGTCCCTGGGGGTAGGGCACACACGGCTCCAGACTGAAACCCAGTACAGTGTGCTCACTGCCCGGCAGAAACCTCTGGAAAGGGGCCGTAGAATTTTACCAGGGGTCTCCTTAGAGCTCCTTTCTTTTTTTTTTTTTAATTTTTTTTTTAATTTATTATTTGTCAGAGAGAGAGGGAGAGAGCACAGGCAGACAGAGTGGCAGGCAGAGGCAGAGGGAGAAGCAGGCTCCCTGCCGAGCAAGGAGCCCGATGTGGGACTCGATCCCAGGATGCTGGGATCATGACCTGAGCCGAAGGCAGCCGCTTAACCAACTGAGCCACCCAGGCGTCCCTAGAGCTCCTTTCTTAATTGTCCCCATTTACACATCTGCCACAGCAAAGGCCGCATGGGAAGAAGGCCAGCGCTCGTGAATTCAGGAACCCTACGCCGCAGCTCTGGATCTAGCATCGGAGGGCTGGGGCGACCCCGGGTCTGCCGGGCTGCCGGACATTCCGCAGCAGCCCCAAGTCAACGCGGACAGGCTGGCAGGTGCACGCGTCTTCTCTCAGACCTCTTGGAAAGTCAGTGTGACATCCTAATCTCTGCCTCCGACCCCTTAAAGAACAGGAAAATCACAATCACCCTCCTCAACAAGGCAGACATGGAAGCCCATCTGTCTCACCAATTTTAGTCTAAAAAATCATGATAGGGACACATTATTAACATGCTTTCCTGACAGACAAAGCCCACCGGTGCTGATCCCATTCCGTGGACGGGGTTCAAACGAACACAGAATACGCCTCAGAGCCGTCCTCTCTGTGAAGGGCATTTTCAACACCCAGAAAGAAGTATCACTCCGTCCTCCTCCTGAAGGACTTGGAAGAAGGACTTGGCGGGGCTCTTCAGGGGCTCATCACAGTGCAGCAGGCCTGACGCCGGTGAGCTTGACCATCCCCTGAATGTCAGAGAAAACCCAGCGTCGGACCGGGCCTATTTCTCCCCCTCGCTCACTTGGGGCTACCACGCCCAAGCACCGTGGCCAGGAGACAGACACATGGTCCCCGCCTCAGAGAAAGGCAGCATCTGTGTCAACCCCACAGCCCAGGGACAAGCCCTGCAGAGCACCAGCCGGCCAGGAGAGCCAGAGCGCCGGTCGGGGGACCGCCGGCAGGAAGGGCGCTTTGGGGCATCCCACCAAACACGGGAGAACAGCCCACCTTTCCAACGGGAGTTACTTTCAAAATTAAAGTTGGGGGCTCCCTCCCCTGAAATGCTACGGCCGGAGGCACAGACTGGGGGTAAGTGTGCAACTGTGACGCTGGGACTGCCCGAGCCAAGAGGAGTGGACGCGCTCGCACGTGCCCACACGATGCCGGGCACGTGCTTCATCCCAGCAGAGCTCCTGCCTCACTGCCTCGCCATCCCCTCCACGTGTCCGGACACAGAGGCACCGACGGGCGCGGGGGCACAGAAAGCACACACGGGGCCAGGACGCGGGCCCGGGAGTGAGGGGACTCGGGAACAGAGGAGGCCGCCCTCTGCGAAAATCCTACTGCTGGTGCCCCTGGTACGTCGGCGCTACGGCCAGTGCCAGAGTACGGGCGGCCCATGCAGGGCGGCTGCTGCCGCTGTCACGGGCGCCGGCGCGGGGCTCCCGCTGACGTCACGACACCTCCGCTAGCGCGGCCGCCACGGACACACCGGCCCACGCGACGGCCGCGCGAGGACGAGCGTCGCCGCTACCGCGACGGCACGGAGATGTCTGCCAGCGCTCCGGACGCTCCTGCCACTAGCCGTCCTGGGGACACGGGTGCCCGGACGCCGTGCCGACCCGTGAGCGCATCGACGGATGCTACGGCTACGCTAACAGCACCAAACCCCTGCCAACGCCGCGGGCCTGATGTGGACGCCGCGGGCCCTGCTACACGCCGCGGGCCTGATGTGGACGCCGCGGGCCCTGCTACACGCCGCTCACGCCGCTGCCGCTCACAGCACCGTGGGCGCCACTCCTGGCACTGCCGCTGACACTCTTACCAACACCGGGGCACTGCGAGAAGCTGCCGTCTGATGGTCATGTCCTCCGTCCCAGGTCTTGCTCCAGACCCTCTGTCCCTGGGACCCATGGCTCTCACAGCACAGAGGACAAAGGTGCCGACGCTGACGCCCAGCAGCTGTGAGGAGGCCTGGGAGGCTCTGTAGAGGAAAGACCCGAACACAGGAAGGACCCAGCAAGAAAGGCTCATGGAGCAGGAAGCGGACGAGCTGAGAGGACACTGTGCTCCGAGTGACTCAAAGCCCTGTCTGCACATGCAGGGGAAGGTGACCGAACTGTGGAGGACAGCCTGCAGCTCGGGGCCTAGGAACGGTCTGGCCTGTCCGCAGGAGGGCATCGGGAGACCGGGCAGCTCCTGGGAGGGGCGGAAAGGCAGACCAGGGGGTCCAGGAAGGCTCAGGTAGAAACGCTGACCAGACAGGAGCCTCTGCAGGGCAGGCCAAGGTCCTGCACTGAGGACGGGGCTGGTGAGACATGGGAAGCTCAGGGTTGAGGCGGAGAGGGCGGGGACAGGCAGCACTACTGGGTCATTCCAGGACATCCATCCGGGAGGGAGGGACAGCTGCAGAAAAATGAGGCTGTGACCATAAGTCAAAAAAGCAGGTCACAGGCAGCCAGGGAGGCACAGCAGGGACAGGAATGTGTCAGGTACCCAAGAGCGCCAGACAGGCGGTCCGGTGGCTCCACTCTGCTCCCGGCCACAGATGTGAATGGGCCACGGCTAGAGCTCGTTGGGCCTGTCGGCTCTCCATGCGGCACGACAAGCACAGAGCAGGCCCCAGAAAAGCAGGTCCCGGGTGGGCACAGCTGGAGTCAGCCTGGACCAGGCCAACAACACCTCAAACATTCACTCTCTCCAAGTCTGTGTGCGGAAGGGTGAGCGTGGGCGTCCCACTGCGTCTCAAGGCCTCGGACCGCTGCACTGCCTCGTCAACGAGTGCCATGGGATCTGTTTCTGGGAAGAATTCCACTTTGCACCCTACAACATTTGTTAAAAGCTCTCCTTCGAAATGAGTTTGGAAGCCACACAAAACCGCAGAAAATTCAGGAGTGGCGTCTGGAGGAACTAAGGCCAAGGGTGGGGAGGGTGTGCTCAGGGGCTCCTTGCTCTGCACCTTTTTTCACCAGAGGCCACCCACCTAGGGAGAGGCCAGCAGGACCCCAGCACCCCCGGGGGAAACGTCAGGGTCGCTAGGCCCAGTAATGGAGCAACTTTTTCCTACTAGGCTTCTAGAGGGAAAGCACACCCTCACTGCTTCCTGTCCCATCTCTCAACAACCCCTTTCAACTCCTGTGACATCTCGACTGTGAGCCGCACAACTCGTGGTGCCCACCCCAGGGCCGTGGCTGGCCACGACGGATGTCTAAGTTGCACACGCAGCTGCATATCCACATATCCCACTCCCTGTCTACAGAGGACCCCATCCTATAAATACCTTGTCCGTGTGCCGTGCCCAGAGCCCGGGCTCAGTCTTGCAAAGTGAACAGAGAACAAAGCAAAGCAGGTTCACAAATGGGATTCTTGTGCTCACCGAGCGTTTCTCCCGAGACCAGATGGCCGGGAACCGGGAACCGCCACCTGTGCGGGAAGCTCGTCCTGCTGTGATAGGCAGAATGAAGTCAGCGCGGCCTTGGACGCTGAGCACTGAGATGGCCTTGCACGACAGCAGCTGGCTGGAGCTCAAGGACACGCCACGGAAAATCAAACACGGGCCCTATCAGGGGGCTTCCGAGCTATTTACAAGTAGGAAGCGCCTCCAGACACCTCCCAGCTGCTTCCAGGAGAAAGGTTTCCTGTGAGGGACTGATGCAGGACCAGGGACACGGGAAGCCTGCCTGAGCCCGCGAGTGTTAGGACGCCTCAAACCAACTTGGTGTAGACCTGCCGAGTCGGAAAATGTACCTAAGGAGAGGCCTGTCGCCACGTCTGGGAAGAATGCATGGTTTCAGAGATAAGAATTTTACATCTCTTGCAACCCACCTCTATTTAAGGATTCCCTGCGCACGGGTAGAGCGATGGACAGAACTGTTCCCACCTCCCTGTGCTGGTTTTCATCATGTCACCTGTGTATTCTCTTTGCACAAACATTTAAAAATCACTAAAATGGGAGTTAGTTCAATGTAGTTTGAAAGAAACTGAAGATGGACTAAGTCCGTAATTGCATGGAGAATGTGCACAGCTCCCTTCAGGGCCAAATCCGACTGCCCCGGCTCCCTCCGTGCAGAAAGCTCGAGAAACAGGTGATGCCACAGGCTGTCCTCCCAGGGCCGACTCATCACGATGACCTCCTCTTGCCAAATCTGGCAGCGGGCAGGCTGCTCTGCCTGGGGATGGGCCAGACCCCAGATGCCGGGGTGGAGAACGCTGACACTTCGTTTCAACATCACCGTGGAAGGTGAGCAGGCTGGCTTTCAGGCCTCTGGGAAATGGTCAGAGAGGGTGTGGTGTAGACCGTGCGGCAAGGGAGCGGGAGCTGCCGCCAGGCACCAACCCCCCTCCAGCGGTTTGCTCTCCTCGAAGGCAGTCCAGTGTTTTGCAAGTGGAAGGGTCCTTCTCACCTTCCAGGAGCGTGCATGCTACTGCACAGGCTCTGCAGGCTTCTTCCTCTTACTGAAAGCCAAGTCAGAGCCCTTTCCACAGGATTTCCTCAGCTGTGCAGGACCTGCGGGCACACTTCTCCACATGTCGCAAGCTAACAGCGCCCAAGAAGAGCTTCGGAGTTCTGGTTTTAAGGCTCCCCAGTGGGAAGGCAATCTGGGTAGCCTTAGTTTTATCATGAAAATGTCACTGCACTGTTTAAATTTTATGTCCAAGACTTAATTTCTTTTATGATTTACCCTCTTAATCAGCACATCTAATGACCCACAACATGTTTATATTACACTAGAGTTGTCCTTAAAAGGCAGCATAAGCCGTAACATTCCTTTCACAGGGTCCCCGGCCTCTGAGATCTTCTCAGGCTCCAGCCTCAGTCCCAAGCTGCCCGCTCCGGCTTCCACCCACCATCCCCGGGACGGCGGCTGCCGTGACATGGCCGCACTCCTTCTGCAGGGAGCCTTCTCTCCTGGCATCTGTCACCTCTGCTCACTGACCCCACCCACCTCTCAAAACCCTCATCTCCCCGTGGCGCCCCCCACCCCCCATACCCCACCTTTCTCTCACATCACCTTCAACTGCATCCTGCCTGTGACCTTGGGCCCTCTGCTGGTCTCCACCAGGGCCAGTCAGTGAACAGCGGAAGGGGTCACCAGGTGGCGGTGGAACCGGACAGTGACTGAGCCTGCCCCGGAACCAGGGCTCTGCGCTCTGAGGCCAGCACAGAAGTGGGTGAATTGGTGGGAAGAGGGACAGTCAGGGCTTGGAGCAAGGACACAGAGAAGTAAATGGCCCTGCTTCCCTTTCACCCCAGGCCAATGACCACCGCCCACCTGACCAAGAATACTGGTGGCAGTCTTCCCCTTCTGACCTTAAAATGTGTATGTAAACCTCTGCCTCCGGGAAGAACTTTGCTGACTCCCAGTAGCTGCTGTGTGTAGCATTGTCTGTTTCTGGCCATCTTCTACCTTGCGCACCAAACTCTCCCAAACTTTGACTCTATCTTTTTGTTCCTTCTGCACCTCTTGAGCACCGAAGAATGTGCTTTTGTCTCCAAGACTGGGTGGAAAGCTCTCCCTGTACAATCTCATGATCAGGCTGCCAGAGAACTTATCTGCCAGATCAGGCCGCTGCTGGGGGTGAACGGGGCACTATGAATGATTAACAATCACACCAGGGTCACTGGCGTGGACCGGGCTGGCACTCTGCACACTCGCTTCCGTGCCTTACATGGCTGACGGGCAGGATGAGACCTTGTAGACACTGCTTCCCCCACAAAGGGTGCTGGGAGGGGAGTGGCGTTCAGCAAATGTGCAGGCGTCACCGTGGTGTGAAGCCCACGGCATGGCTCCATGAGGACACACTCCATCGGCTTCCTCAGAAATGTCTCCCCTGTGGCTCAGACAGCCTCTTCAGGGGCCCTCTCGCCTACCCCTCTTGGAGAGCTCTGACCTGGGTTCTTGAAGTCACTGCCCACGTCCACCTTCTGCAAACACACAAACCCTAGATGCCCCTCCAGTTTCATCTTCTCTAGCATGGCCCTGGCTGAGCGTCTGTCCCGCATGGTGACGTGCGGAAACCTGCAAGACGCGGCGGGAAAACCAAGACATTGAAATGCAGCTGAGAAGACGAGGTTCGCCACATGCAAAGAAACCCGAGGTTCCAGGAAACGAGAGATAAATGCCAAACATCTGATGTAGACAATAAGATTAACGTCTGCCAAGACCGCCTTCCCTCGCCAGCTTTCCCGTCGCCCTTAGAAGGGCCTGCATCCTGCCTCCTGCTCAGAGCCAATTCTTTGCAGGCATGGTCAAATGCCTCTGTTCTTCCCCACTGCCAAATTCAAGGGCTTTTTTCCCTGATAAATCTTTTTCAATGGATCTTACTATAAAAATCAGCAACCAAATCCCTTTAAACCAGTGTTGGTGGTTTGCAGCTCTTTGAGAGTCTGGTAACTACCTCCTTAAAAATGCACCACGCACGATTCATAAAATGTACATATGATTCCAAGGGGTTCATGGATGTCCTGCCCAAATGGAGAACACGCTATGGTCTAGACCATAACTTGTAAGTTGAACTTCTTTTTTTTAAGTTTGTATTTTTTCCAGGTTTGAGATATAACGGATGTACAACATTGTGTAAGTTTGAGATGCACAAGGTGTTGAGGCAAAACACTTACAAACTACAAAATGGTTACTAGGTTATTGTTTCTTGAGTCTAATCTTTGCAGGGACCCTAATTTGGGGAGGGGTATCCCAAACCACCTTTTGCCCTCAGCTTATTTTAACTAGAAAGACAGAGAGAGACCAAGTGTCAGGAAGACCTGTGGGCAGCTTTCTCATTAGGGCTCCAAGCAACCCCCCCGCCACTCCAACAGTCCCGCCCACCTGGCCCCAGTACAGGACAGACAGGAACTCAGGTGGTTCCCGGTAGGAAGGCAGGTAGGATCAGCAGGCCATGAGAGACAGGTACCTCCCTGTGGAGGGTTAGGAGAAATGCAACTGTCTGGGGCTGTTACCAGAACACGGACGTAACCGTGGGTAATCTCGGGTAGAACCCAAAGAGGACACAGCTCATATGCACCAGCAGATTCTGCAGTCACGAGAACGGAAACTGCTGATGCCATAACTAGTCTCAACCCCATCCAGTCCTCTTCCCCAGGGCTGCCCCTAAAGTCTGTGTGGTCACTTTACTTCCACTGCTGCTGAATGCTGGATTCTGTCCAAGGCTGCCTCACACGAGTGTTCATCCAGCTCGGAACACACACGAGGGGACTAAGCAGATGAGTATAGACCCCAGGTCTGGGGACTGACTGTGACACTCACAACCCAGGGCTATGGTACACACCTAAGCAAGTTAGGAAAGTCCTCAATTTTGAAAAAATAATACCAAAATTGTATAAAACTGTTGCCTATAAGGAAACCTCTGCTTTGCACATGTTCAGGCTCCCGAAGCTGATGGCTCACACAGGTGCCATGGCTCAGAGTCTGGGGAGAATGGAGAAAACACTACACAAGCTAGCGATTGCTGTGTCTGTATGCAAAGCTATGAATCATGAGAAACTCAAACTCATTGTTCTTCTTTGCAAAGCAGAGCTTTCAAAGGGATACTGTGATCTCTTCAATGGTGTAGTTGCCTAATACCCAGGAATAGAGTAAGTGGAGTTAACATTTGGAGTTGTCCCCCCGTAGCTAATGTCCACCATCTGTCATTCTGGCTTGAGATCAGAAGCAATTCCGCTCAGATACGGCAACCCAAACTCAGGGCAGCATTTTTAAATGGTGTTTGGATGTACAGGAAGCATCAGCTGTTCTCACCACCTCTTTCTTCTCTGACATTTCATTTAAGAAGAGAACTGCCAATTAAGGAATTAAGCTTATTAAGGGCCATTTCTCTAATGACTTCTCCCAGAAAAGGCTCTGCAACATCGTACATTTCATCGGTGATTCTTATGTTACATCTTTCCCTTGTGTTAATGGCATTCCCCCAATTGCAAGATAATAGGGGACCAGCACTACCAATTGCCAAGGACAGTCTGCCAACATCTTTTGCCAAGACCTCTGACCTATGTTTTCTTCTCTTAAGCCACTCAGTATTTTTATAGAAACAGTCTTCGTGTTTCTGATTCATTTATCCCTAATTCACAAACTAGATTGGTTTTGCCCAGGAAGCCTGGTAAACCTTGTCCTTAGGGCAGGATTTCAATTTTGCCAAGTAGCTTAACTCGCAGAAAAGAGCACCCGTGCCAACTGTGACATGAACTCCTCCAAGTTCAAGGACGTGCTGCACGGCGGTCACAAGCTCTTCACTCTTGGTGGGGTTGCACCTGGCAGCAGCCTGCCCCGTGGGGCTTGCCCCGGGCGGCGGGGGGGGGGGGGGGGGGGGGGATGGGCAACTGCTATGCCTCTTGGAACTAGAGGTCTTTGGGATGCGTCCCTGTGGATTCCAAAACCACCCCTCCTTCTGTTTCATCAAACCTCTTCACACAGGTTGCCGCTGACTTGGCCACAGAGCACGGCAATTTTAAGGCAAAGGACAATATTCTTGCACCATCACTGTTGTGACACACGTGTTCTCATCAGAATGCCTGGAAGTCATGAACACTGTAGAAACACATGTGCTTTCTGAAGTCTTCGTTCTTACATCTGGTATTTCCACATTTGGTGCCTTTGCCCTCCCTCAAGCCGAGCCAGCTTTGCATAACTCCCAGGGCGCCAGGAGAACCAAGCTAGCTCCTTCCCTACTCTACAGATATTTTGAAATTCCTCACTTCTACATAAATGGAACAACCCTGAAGGTCTGTTAGAGATACAATATAAATAACACTTCCTATTAAAGACCTTGGTTCTCTTCCTCATATTGATGGCTCTTTTAACAAAGTTGAATTTCCGAGGCTGAGCCATTCCTAAAAGCAAGAGGGGCATCTTTTAAAGCGTCTTTGGTGCTCAGGCCAGAACGGCTCGCTGAGCTCCACCACAGGCTGTTTCCACAGGAATTTATCACTACAAGACGGGGCTGTCGTCTTCAGTGAGACCCACCAACTCTGGACCCAGCGGATACGATAATTAGCAGAGTCAACGACCAGAGTCCAAGAGACCGCGTGCATTCGAGAAGTTGAGGAAACCAAGCTCTGAGAACTCTCCATTTCTCCAGCCGAGGAAAAGATGCCCCTTCTCATTGGAACAAGGTCGGGGAGAAAGAATGTTCTGTTAAACCATGCTCACTTCACACTGGTCACCCAAACCTATGGAAGACCACCCGTCCAGAGTGACTATCAAATACCAACTCTCAGGGCCTCTCGTGAGAGCCTGAAACTGCCAATTCGGTCACATCCTGGATGAAACCACTATGGTGCATTCCTCTCCATGTGCTGGTGTTGATTTTATTTTTGTCTTCAAAGTCCAGTTTCCCACCTTGGAATTCTTTAGGTATAGAAGGAGACCCTTACAGCTATGCAATAAAAACTTATTTAATTAAAGCACATATATGAATATCATTATAATCCTAATATTTGTAAATTATCCAAGAATCCTACGGAATGACATAGAGGTAAAAGAAAGGTATATTTCTTTTTTTTTTTAAGATTTATTTATTTATTTGACAGGCAGAGATCACAAGTAGGCAGAGAGGCAGGCAGAGAGAGGAGGAAGCAGGCTCCCCGCCGAGCAGAGAGCCCGATGCCGGGCTCGATCCCAAGCCCCTCGGATCGTGACCCGAGCCGACGGCAGAGGCTTCACCCACTGAGCCCCCCAGGCGCCCCAGAAAGGTGTATTTCAGTCAGCGTAGTTTCAGTTACAGGTCAATGTCATAAAAGTGAAATCGGTAAGAGCTAACACGTCTGGGGCTCCGGATAGGGCCGTCCCCCAGTTACCTGCTTCAAATGTATTATCATGTGTGCTATCCACACAACAATCCTATAAAGGGTAACATCGTCACTCTTACTTTCAGATGAGAAAACCAAAGCTCAGGGAGGCTGAGTTAGGCTGCCCACACTCCAACAGCTCATTACTGGTGAACTCAAACCCACATGGCCAGAGCCCCACAGTCTGTGACTCCGTGGTGATCTTTCTAGAGTTTCAGAACCTAAGTGAAAATTCTCGGGGCAAAATGGAGAACAGTCAAGGTTTCAATTTTTCCGTTTTACATCTATTATGCCACTATTAAAACTACTCTTCCTTTACCATGAGCATACACCAGCGCACAAAGTATGAGAACAATTCTCCCTGCTGGACATTTTCGGACCTCAAGTGAGACTGAACACACATTTACTGAACGGGTTTTGAATTCCAGAAGGAAGATACTGAGTTATGAACCTATTAGTCTGTGCTATGTGCTTGAGTGAATTCTCAGGCTTCTTTACTTTCACTGCTGTAAAAAAGGAGGGAGGACTTGAATTACAAATCTGCTCTTTAGCCTAAAACAATGCCCAAAGTTATGTATGTTTTAAGTGAATTATCCAGGCAAGAGAAACCCATGTTTCTCCAGAATGTACCCAGGGATGGTAACTCCATGGAAGACAGGATGCTATCTAGGGTCAACAAGAAATAATAATAAATGATTCATTATAAAATTCTTTTAAAGTTTTAAGAGCCCAAATTCCTGAATAAAGAAATACAATCTTATTATTTTCAGTATGTGGAAGAACAAAATCTAATTATTACTAAGGCATCCAACAGCTATTTGCTTGGAGCTGCTCTACTGCTCTAGGAACTGATAAATGCACCTGCTGTCAGCGTCCTGTCTCCACGCAGAACTGTCTGTTAAAGGTAAGGGATGAACGAGGGATGAGCCAAGAACCCCGCCTGTTACACACTTCTGCAATAAAGGCTGCGCCTTCCCCAGTTTACCAGCGAGCAGAGCTGAGCAGAGACCAGTTTCGCGTCTTACCCGAAATCCATCTGACCCAGAGGCTGAACTACTCACGTTGTAGTATTTTTCCCATCTTCCCACTTTGGCAAGTTTGTCTTAATTTTATAGGCCATTTCCTGACCAAAATTTAGGAGTTATTTTAAACCACTAACCCCAAATGGTCTTTAATATCCAGGAAGTAGATTTAGCCATAATAAGATACAAAACAGAAATTTCTCATGAGGAGTCCAAGTGGCAGGGGCCCATGGGAGGTGGCAGGGGCGGGGGGAGGTGGGCGCAGCAAGACATGGCGGTCACCCACGGCGGGGCCGGCCCCACACCCACCGGAGTTCTGGGCTGGCCAGTCCAGTCCCTAAGCAAACAGCCTGTGCCCATTCTCCGTAGAACAGAGCCCTAAGGATGGCAAAAACTCTGACTTAAAGTAGATAATCATGGGGAAACTCATGTCCCGTGTCCTGAGGAGCAGAGGGGGACCACAAGGGACCAGCACCTTCTCCAAGCACCAGCTGCCCCTAATTCCCATCAGCCAAGCCCCTCCAAATGAGCTTTCAAGCATCCTGACAACCCCACACACATGCTTCTAGATCCTTCTTCCCACTTCTCACCTTTCAGATGGCACCACAGGGCTAGAACTGAGCTCACCAGTGGCAACCACAACCAACAAGAGAGAAGAAAATGAAAATCATGAAAGTCATTTTAAATTCAGCTTCGTATTTGGAGGCAAAGCAACGTCCCAGAACAGCGGGTTCAGTGCTCACGTGCCTGAGCAGCTGTCCCTGTCTGAGGAAGAGAATGGACGAGACCTGTCACCTCTGGAGCAGAAATGCGGCTCCCGGGTGCACACCACAACCCTGAATCAGAAAGGGGGGGGGGGCTGGCATCTCTGCTTCACCGAGCCTTCCAGGAGGTTCTGCTGGGAGCTCATGTCCCAGAACTACTGGGACAGGTGCCCTTCTGTGGGCTCCAGCCCCAAGATGCCTTCCTTGATGACAGAAACACTTGCTGCTTATTTCTCGGAACTTGTTTTTAGTTTAACAAAGAGAAGAGTGTCCAGCACCGCACAAACGCTTTCTAAACATTACATGTCACCTTCATCTTCACACATGGGACCTGAGCGAGGCATCATGGCCATCCCCACTGTCCAGAGGAGAGAGGGAGAGAGTGTGTGTGGAGAGAGGGAGGTCGCTGGCACAGGGTCACACAGCAGGGACTCAAGCCAGCACCCTCGTGTTCAACGGCAGTGCCCGCTACCCCATCTGGAGCTTCTCTCCAGGTGCATCTGAAATGCTACAATTCTCTTCCCAACAAGTTGTCTGCATATACCCCTTTGGCCAAGTCTCCTAGAGAATTAGACACTTCCTTTGCCTGGCTAATTTTAGAGTCCTTGGAATTAAACTAACCCCTTAATATCTAATTACTACTATTTAAGATATAAAGTCAAATCAAATGGACATTACAAAAAATGGGCCAAACTACAGGTCCTGTGACCTTTTTTTTCCTTAATAAAACCCTCAAAGTAAAATAGGTTAGAAAAGACACTGATACACCTTCACTCAAGCTTTTATCCAAGCTTTTCAAATGCTATTGTATTCCTTAAAAAAATTCCAAAACTGGGGATACCAGGGTGGCTCAGTGGGTTAAGTGTCTGCCTTCAGCTAAGGTGATGATCTCAGGGTCCTGGGATTGAGCCCCAGCTCAGGCTCCCTGCTCCTCAGGGAGCCCGCTTCTCCCTTTGCCTGCCCAACTCCCCACCATGCGTGCACTATAGCGCATTCTTGCGCTCTCCAACAAATGCATAAAATCTTTTTAAAAATTATAAAGTGGAACTCGAAAATTAAAACTGATTAGGAAAAGGGGATACTTATATTTATAATGATGTTTTAAAGCTGATGCTCTTGGGTGATATAGGAAAAAATACTCCCGTGCTCAAAACTGCTGACTGGTTACAAAGGATAATTGTGGGGTTTTAGAATAAACTGTGGTTGTTTTCTCATATTACAAAAATTACAAGCTTACTTTATGAAAAACATTGTTAGAGATGTACTAGTCAATGTTCGCTGATTAAAATATATGTTAATATTTCCTTAAGAGAAATAAAGGAGTAACCCATTAGGAAAGGTTCACGGCTCCAAAGTGAAGACATGCCCCTGTGTCCCACGACCCACGCCCTCCGAATCTCCGTCTTCTCCAGGTGTGAGTGGCTCTTTTAAAAAACCTGTGCGAAGAGCTCTGGAGACACTGAGAGTTACAACCAGAAAACCTCGGGTTTTGTTCTTCATGAAGGAATAGGTTTACTTTCTAGAGCAGAAACTCAAACATTTAAACAATTTTAATGAAATGTCAAATAGAGGAATATTGGGTCTCCAAACGCTGAGCTGAGTTGGACAACATTTATTTCAACAGCTAGCCTCTCTCTCGAGAGTGTACACATGGCTTCTCCGACCGTCAAACAAAGCCGGTGACATCACTTTGGCCTTGTCCCGTTCACAGCCACTATCGCTCACCATTGTGTGAGCAAGAAAGAAATGCCCAAGGTACACAGAGATATTTATTCCAGAGTGAACAACAGTAATTCCACAACTCTGAATGAAGTGGTGACTCTAAGAGCAGTAAAAGATGAAGGGGTCAGAGAACTGTCCTTTATCAGTGAGAGATAAAACCCACCGATAGGCAAAAGCCTCGTGGTATGTGAAATATCCCTTCAGTATCTGACGGGGCACTGCTTTTATCTTTGCTCTTACCACAAACCTCACAAGCCTTAAAACTCAGAGGACATCAGCTCTTCTCACAGTACGCATATTAAAAATCAAGAATAGCAAAGCTAGGAATATTACTAAACCACGGAATAAACTATTTACATAAGGAGTTCAGCGTTGTGTATATTTCCAAGTCGTGTTTAGTCTGGGGTGGAGTAACTACTCCAAATTCCAAATTAAAAGGAAACACCTTCGTCTGGCACAAATTCCCTTTCTGTTCCCTAACACTGCCACCAGCTCACGTGGGCTGACGCACAGTCCCACCGGGGCTCTCCAAGGGCTGGCGAGTGAATGTCGGCCAGAAGCATCAGCCCCAATTACAAGTCATTGGTGAGGTCTGTCCATGGGGAAGGCCCGCCCGCACACAGTGGGGGAATCTCAAAGAGAAGCCGGGTCCTCCGGCATCTCGGAATCGCCGGGGTGTCGGAGGAAGAGACATAAGACACTGTGGTCCCAGCCACAGGGCAGCGAGAACCACCAGCACGGCTTGAGCACTGAGCCGCTCCGGGTGACTACACCAGGTGACGCCAAGGTTTCCACAGACACTGTACTCTCAGATTAGGGACCTCAAGATTGAGGGACCTCAAACAGATGACATCACCCCCTGGAACACAGAGACTAGTCCTTCGTGCAATCACCCAGGTGACAGGGTGGCGAGCCATGAAGATAAACTCCATGGATCCAGGTCGTGAAGGGCCAAATCAAAGCAGCCATGAGATCCCTACTGTGGAGAGAGGCCAGGACCCCACACTGACAACCCCAAATGCCGGAGAGGATGTGGAGACACAGGAACCCTCGCTTCTTGCTGGAGGGAAGGCAAAATGGCACAGCCTGCTTCAGGAGACAGTCTGGTGTTTGGTGGTCACCCACAAAACTAAACACACTCTTGCCACACTAACCAGCAATCACGTTATTTACCCCGGGGAGTGGAGCACTTCTGTCCACACAGAAACCTGCCCCTGGCTGTCTACAGCAGCTTTATTCAGAACCGCCAGGATGTGGGAGCAACGAAGATGGCCCTCGGGGGCTGCGTGGACAAAGAATCCGTGGTCCAGCCAGGCAGGGCAGCATCACGCCAACAAGACAGTCATGATCCGGTCACGAAAAGACGTGGAGGAACCTGAATGCGTATCACCAAGTGAAAGAAGCCAGTGTGAACGGCCACATCCCATCTGATTCCAGCTCTAGGACATCTGGAAAAGTCAAGCTACGGAGACAGTAGGAGGAGCAGTTGCCAGGCGTGTGGGGGAAGGAGAAACAGGCAGAGCACAGGGGGTCTTGAAGGCTCTGGGTCACGCTACTGTGATGACAACACGTCTGCATACCCCTCCACACGCACGGACTGCACAACACCCAGAGTGACCGTCGTGCAAAGTGGGAGGTCATGACGTGTCACCGTAGGCTCACCCATTGTGACAAATGCCCCACTCTGGTGGGCGACGTGGATGGAGGACAGGCTGTGCTCACATCAGGGAAGGGTGGATATGGGCAAATCTCTGCACCTTCCTCTCAACCTAAAGCTGCTCTATAAAAGAAAGAGTCTTTATTAAAAGACAAACAAAAACCAGCGCACGGAACAGAAGGAAAGCTGCGGTTCGACAGGAGGTGGCCCCTCAGGGGAATGCCATGGTCATAAGCGGATCCCCAGAGACAAGCAGCCACCAAGCAACACGAGGACTGGGCTGGAGGGAGCCCAAGAAAGAGGAGAGGTTTGCCGCGACCCTAGCTCAAGGCGGACAGACCTGGAAGGGGGTCGCAGCCATGGGAGGAGAAAGCAGGCGGGGACGCAGAGAAGCCCACAGGAGGAAGACATGGCAGCCTTGGTGACTGAGTGCCGTGGAGGTTAAAAAGAGACGGGATGAAAGACACTTCCTCTAGGGGAAGTCATTGTGTCTGAGCTGAGTGTGAGGAGACACTGGGACATTGGCGACTACAAGGCAACAGTGGGAATGGGCAGTCGGTCTAGGTAAGATTTTAAGTCCAGCTCTGAACACGTTTGCTAAGACTGAGACCAAAGCCAAGGTGACATGGCCCATGGGAACGTAAAGATCCTAGGCTGCAGTTCAAGAGAAAGGTCTGGAGCCCCCCTCATGGGATCACAAGAGCAGATCTTCCCAGCCAGAGAGGGGAGACAGCACAGAGAGGAGAGGAGAGGAGCTGGCAGGCTGGACCCCATCGCACACCCATGCTGAGGGCCTGGGCAGAGGAAGAAGGGAGAAACAGGAGGAAATCTAGGAGAGACACATGTCACTAGAGTACAACCAGGAGAACAATGGAGGGAAACACAGGATGGAACCAGTTCACCATGTACCAGACTATAAAAATATTAACCCCAAGTAATTCTTACAGTGTTCAGTGCCTCCAAAGAAATTGACCATTGAAACGTGTTCTGGTTTATATCCTCTTTCATTGTACGCCTGAGAATACTAGGAATATGTCTTTTGTATTGTTCTATAGTCGACATTTTTTAGTGGTTGCTTAATAATAGCAGGAAGAACAATGCCCTAATGGTATTATTTTCGGCGTTCTATTGTTGCTTTTGCTTACTCTATCTCAAGAATGCAAAAATACCAAAT
Source organism: Mellivora capensis (assembly GCA_004024625.1). Lineage (NCBI taxonomy): Eukaryota > Metazoa > Chordata > Mammalia > Carnivora > Mustelidae > Mellivora > Mellivora capensis. The sequence goes on from PISX010000273.1 coordinate 233,661, forward strand.
CTGCTTGAGAGGCATTTTAATGAGGTTAATCCTTTTCGAATTTCTGGAACAAATGTTAAAACAAACTGTCTATACTTCTTCCAAACAAGTGTTAGAACTCACTCAATTTTTGACACCCTCTGGATTTCTCAAAAGGCTTGTTCCAGAGAGCCACCGGTGGGTTCATTTGTCTGCAAAATCCTTACTAGCTCTTCAGTAAGTAACTGAACTTGTGAAGCGATGACCATCCTGACCAGTCCCAAGACATTTGCCAACAGTCTTGTTAATGAATAATGCAGGGTTTTGTGAATTCCCTCATGTCCTTGCCCAAGTGAGGCTAAGTTTTCTGGGTCAGTTCCTAAAGGCACTGCAGCCTGGAATCAGCCATCCATGCGGCAACCTTCCAAACACCCCAATGTACCTGCAGCCTGGGGAGAAGGGACGCCCCCAAGTCAGGGCCCTGCTGGGAGCTGGAGCCTCTTAGCACCGTCTCCCAGACCTTGTCCCTCCGTGTCTCTCCCCTCTGGGAAGAAAGGTCAGCTACCACGGCTGGTAACAGAAGACGTGGCATCTGGGTTTCTCAAAGGAGGAGCCTCCATATCGTTCTCAAATGCAGGGACCTGCAGGTCTATGAAAGGGCGGCACAAGCAGCACCTGCGAGCGTAACGCCCCTAACAGCTCATGGGAACAGTGACGCTGACCTTATAGATTCTCGTCCCCCTGAGAGTGGGAGGTGGGGTGTCCTCCTGGAAGCGTCTCTGCGTCCTGCACAGCTGGCCACTGCGACACTCACCAGCCTGGGCGGCCTGCGTGCTGCAGCTCGGCGGCCCTGCCAACTGCAAGCTGCCTGGGGGCAGGGCGAGCCCATGCGCTGGTGCTGGCGGGCTCAGGGCGCATGCTCGGGGCAAAGGACAGAAGGGGCGGTCCCCGGGAGAAGGGGCAGATCTGCCGGGACGAGATCTGCCGGGAAGGAGTCCTCCCAGCTCATCGGCCTACTAAGAGCGGACAGTTTTAAACCGCACTTGCTCTTGGTGTATGTGATGAACTTATACCGCCAATAATTCTGTGGGGGCCGCGCTTGCACACACGCAATTTACATGCATTATTTCTTCTGGTTGGACCAAATTCCACAGATAAGGAACCCAATGATTTGGGCTATATCCCTCCTGGTGTATTGGGCTGATGGTGCCACCACTGGGCTGGAAGGAGAGCTCAGACTTCTTGTTTAAATTACATTTGCAACAGAACAGAGTCCATACTCAACATGGGGACTAAGTCTCCGTCCATGAGTCCTGGGTCACTGAGCCCCAGGACAGTGAGCAAGGGTTTGAACATGCCCATACCCGGGGGCAGGCATCACCACACTTGGGGGCGAGTTCACATTTCTGATACTGAGAAACCATCTGTTAAGGGGGAGGGGGTGACGCAGTGAGAGAGAAGTCCGAGGCTGCATGTAGTGGGGACAATTCCCTCCAGTCTGACTGCAGGACTGAGAACACAGGGCACCCCCAACCGGAGCACTTTTGTCTCAGGCCTGTACCCTCCTCCTCCGTTCTTGCCTCAGAAAGAAAAGTTGGGGAGGGGAACCAAGATAGACTGGGCATGGGGGAAAAATCACTGGCTTAGAAAATCCATCTACTAGTAAATGAACAATATGACCACGGCAGATAGGGTCAAATATAAAACCAAAGAGCCTTTCAAATGGGTGGGGGGGTGGGGAGTGGGCAATGCTTGCCCAGCACAGGGGGCAATGTTGGGACAGGTACAAATGCAGGTAAAGTGTGATTCAGATTCTCTTTCAAAGGCACAGGTGACCCTAGAACCCTTCGGGGTGGCTTCTGAGTCAGGATTTGATGGACTGATGGCAGTGTCTTATTATTCAAAATGTAGTTTTAAATGTATTTAGCCTGGATCAGTATTGAAGTTATTTCAAATTTTGGTACCTAACAGGTAATTTTGGAAAGTGGTAAGCCAAAAACAACAAAACAAACAAACAAAAAAATTCTTGATGATATGAAAAGTGAAATGCTTTTTAAAAATTAGACAATTATTTTTAAACAGATTTTCTTGACATCCATAGGTCATATCCATAGCTCTCTAAGTCAGGAAAAATTAAGTGTAAAGATAATGTTGAGTCAACTGGTGATCGATCAGAGGGTGTCCAACCACGTGACCCAGAGCTTAAAACACTATGAGACACCTTGAGGTTTAGAGCCAAGCCAGTGGACAGGAATGTGCTTGGGCCTTAGAGAATAATTAAAGGAGAATAATCCCACACAACAGTAGTGAGTTTGATTTCCCACGCAAGAACAGGTGTTCCCATAGGTGTGTGGCTCGCTCTTTAAAGTCCCGGCTGAAGCTAGTTCTTACAATCAGCTTTGCTTTGCTACTATTATCAGTTAGAAAATCTAAGTCCAAGCAGAGGTTCCCATTTCCAAATAGAGAACTTTCTCCCATTTGCTTGCCATCGAGTTTAGCAATCTCTCCTTGGAAGTATGACATCTTTGGGTCAATGTTTCTACACCCATATAAGTGTTCTGGAGATTCCTCTTCTCAAAGTATTTGGTCATCATTACTGGAGAGGGCTTGAACCACTGAGTCTGGTGCTTGGCTGGGCTCCCGGCCGGGAGAAGTGTCTGCCCTTAACTGCTGCTGTGATCACCAGCCCTTTGGACACCCAATGAAGGAGCTGCCAGTAAGGAGTCAGCCCTGCCCTGGGATGAGATGGGCGTGCACACTACCAGCTCACTCTGGCAGATACCCCTTCGTAGATTTTACAAGCAAGAGTCAGTGAATACCATCCCTCCCGAAGACAAGTAAAAACAAACAAACAAACAAACAAAACGTAAAAGCAACCACCTTAATGGGAGCGGGAGGGAGAGCGCCATGAGCGGGAGCAAGATGAGCTAGATGAGGGTCTGGAACAGTAAAACAGCGACTGGGAAGTGTGAAAAGTAGCAAAATAATTTTTAAATATTGAGGCGGGGGTGGGGGGACGCAAAATGCCTTTAGAAGCCACACTTTCTCGGGGTGTTGTCTGCAAGCCCGGGACACGGGGACGGGCCGAGGTCTTTATTCTGTCTGAGGGGGAAGGAAAAAAAAGAAAGAACAAAAGTGCATCAAGGACCTTCCAGAGCTGGAAGCCTTTCCTCCTGCAAGCCCAGCTCCGGGATCCTTTCCCGCAAGCACACAGCCCGAGGAAGTGAAAACTAGCAAAACAATTTGTGCTTAGAACAATAAGATGGAGTTTCATGTGGGTTTCATACTCAACTGCGATGTGGTTACAGCTTTTGGGTAATGTCCATTAATAAAAGGCAACGAGTGGGGTTTGGTAACTTTTTAAAGCTCCGCTCACAAGCGCCCCACTTCTGTCCTCCAGCGGGCTTCAGCCACAGGAAAGTCGTGGGAAAGCAAAAGAGACAGCTGTTTCCAGGCAAACGGCCCACAACTGCTCAGCATCAACCAGCAGAGCCGCCCGAGAACGGGAGAAACACGCCCAAAGCGACTCCCGGGCACAAGCGTGGGGCTCTGAGCAGCGTGGGGCGCGCGTGCCCACCCAGCCTGCCCCCCGCCCACCAGGGCGCCCAGGGCAGGAGAGGGAGTCGGGCTGCTGAGGCCTCCGCGGCGCGAGTTCAAGTCCCGCAGACTCCCGGGCACCATCGCCCCGCGCGGTGCGCCCCGAGCTCTGCTCCGCTTGCCCAGGGCCCGGAGAGGTCCTCTGCCTCGCCCCCACCCAGCCCACAACAAAGGAGGCTCCCTAATGGATGTGCGAAGGCAGCCCACAGGGGTCCCTGGCCGGGGCCCGTTCAGAGAGGGCACCTGGCCGTGCCACGCGCGACCCCCGCGGGGCGGGCGGGCGGCTGGGTCCGGGGACAAAGGGGCCGCGCGGGGCGCCCGAGGCGCGGGGCGGGACGCCGGGGGAGCGGAGCCGGCCGGGGACTCACCTTCGCAGCGGCCCGGCTGCGCTCCTCGTGGAGCAGGAGGGCGGCGGCCAGCAGCAGCAGCCAGAAGCCGAGCCGGGGCCCCATGGTGGCGCGCCCGGGGCGGCCGGGACCGGCGGGGATCGGCGGGGGACGGCGGCGGGCGCTCGGGGGGGCCGCGGCGGGCGGCTCAGCGGCGGAGGGCCGGGACGCGAGCGCTGCGCACCGTCCGGGGCGCGGCGGCTCGCGGCGGAGACCTGAGCGCGGCCCGGCGAGCTCCCCAATTTGTTGGCGCTGCCCCCTCCCCTCGGCGGCGCGCGGGCGGCGTCTCAAAGGGGAGGACCCTGCGGCGCGGGTAAGAGGCGGCGGGAGCGCGCGGCCCGGGGATTGTGGCCGCCGCGCGCCGTGACGCCAGGGCTCCGCGCTCCGCACACACCCGCGGCAGCCGCGCGACCCCGCGCCCCCCGCGCTCGCCCACCGGCCGGAGCACCGAGGACCCCGGCCGGCACCCGGAGGCCCGCGAGGGCGACCGCGCTGCCCGTGTGCCGCGGCCGGGCGCCCCCGGAGCGGCGGATGCGCGCGGACCGCCCCTGACGCCGGGCCCGAGGTGAGGGCGACCCCGGGGACGCGGAGACCCGGGCTGGGGCTGGGACTTGGGGCGCCCCGCGCAGGCAGGGGACTACGCGCACTTCTGCTGAAGTGGGGGAGGTCACCGAGCGGCCGCCGCTAAGCGGTGCCCAGCAGGGCCTAAGTGGGAGGCTCCCCCTTCTCCTGTCCGGTCTCGGGGCGGCTCTCTGTCACCCCTGCAGGGATACGGGGGCGCGCCCCGCTTTCCCGCGTCTTGCGGGAGGAGGCTTGCGGCGAGGATGCTCCCTCCCCAGCCCCTGCTAAGCCTGCTTTGTCTCTCGCCCTCCAGACCAGGAGGGACCGCGCGGAGCCGGGAGTGGCCAGATCGGGAGCATGGACAGACACCAGTGCTCGGCGTCCAGCCCTGCCCTGCGGCGGTAAGCGACTTTCTGCCGCGTCCCTGTGGGTCCTGCGCGCGGGGGCCCTTGCGTGTAACTCAGCAACTGCCCAGCCGAGGCCACCCGCTCATGGCGCTTTCCCTCCCTCTCCCATCCAGGTGGCTGCTGCTGGGGGCTGTGACCGTGGGGCTCCTGGCCCAGAGCGTCCTGGCGGTAAGTCCTGGGTCCCGCTCTTGGGCTCTGATCCGTGCGCCGGGGGAGTGGAAGGGACACCTTGTGGCCTTGCCTTAAGGCAGCTCCTGCATGCTCACCTGAGCGTGCCTGCGTGTGCGCCCCTGTGTGCGTGCAGCCCTGGCCCAGCCCAGGTTCCGCGAGCGCTCGCTTTGCCCAGAGAACGTCTCAAGTGTGCCTTCCGCTGGGTTCCCCACTTTGATCCTGTGTGCAACAGGCGGTGGCCCTCCCCCGAGAGCCAACACTTAAAGCCTAGCCTGCGGCGTCCTCTCCTGAGCTAGAGCGAATCCCCGGATTCCTAGAGGGAAGGCGGTCGGTCCGGGGGTGGTTGAGACGCGGGGGCTCGGAGAAGAAATGTTTGTGTCACTGCGAAGCTGGTGTCCGGGTACCATGCTCGGCAGAGAGTTTTCTGGTGCTTTTAAGTGAGAGGCATGGGGGGATGGGCGGGGCGAGGAGAGAGAGACAGCAGCGCGCTTCGTGTTAACCCCTGTGAGTGAACAATGGCAGAAACGCTGCAGTTTTCTCCCAGGTCTTAGCCGGGGTGGGAGGGGCTGCTCGGGATTGTCCCTGCGCTGGGGATGGCACTGCGGGATTGTGTAAATGGTGTTTAAATGATTGGAGCCACTTGCATTAAGCTGGACGCAATAAGGCCATCCCTTGGTTGTGGACACAGATGTTTAAACTGGGACCAAAAACGGGTGGAACACACAGTGTGCCTCCCACCCCACCCTCCCTGTACTCTTAATGGATTTCCCAGGTGGCTCTTGTGGGTTCCCTGTGACCACGGTCACACAGGACCGGGGGGAGCCAGTTTGCCTGAAATTCTGTTATTTTCATCGTCTTGGTCCTCGTGTCAGACAGACAAGGATTTTAAAGTCAGTGAGGGAAAAACTCTAGCTTGGAAAGAACCTTTAGCCTCCCTTTTCTGCCTTCTGCTCCAGTTCAGGCCAGACTGGGAAGTCAGAAGGAGTCCGTAGACTTTCACTGGAACATGCCAGGCCAAAGTTTTCTCCAAGAGCAGCTCAGAGGAGGAAGAGGGTGGACAGGAGCTCCACATCGCACTGGGAGTGTGTGCCTGGCTGGGCTCTCTCATCTCCACAGCCCTTGGCCCTTAGAACCACTTTCATAAGCCCCTGTTTTCCTTCCTGGGGATGGGGAAAGCCTGACGAATTTTCTCTGGTATTGATCCTAAAACTGATGGAAAGAGCTTGGGGTTGGAACTCCGAGGTACTAATCAACATTGTGCCCTGGTCTTGGAAACCCAGGAAGGCTCATTGTAGTTTGAAGGGCACTATAGCAGAAGCAGCTGAAAATGGTTATCGAAGAGAGCAGACAATTATTTTTTTAAAGGCTTTATTTGTAAGTAATCTCTACACCTGACTCGGGGCTTGAACTCACAACTCTGAGACCAAGAGTTGCTCTTTCTGCCAGCGAAGCCAGCCAGCACCCCCCCCTTTTTTAAAGAGAGAGTGGACAGTTATTCGATGATTATTTTTTATATGCCAACTCGTGTGTACCCCTCCTGGGAAACAATTGCTGTTGTCACCCCATTTTACAGATGAGAAAGCAGAGGCACAGGGTGTTTAGACCACTTGCTCGCGGTCTCTCTGTAAGTGCAGGTGTGGGGTTCAAGCCCAGCCCCTGCCCACTGAGTACCCAGGGTCAGACTGCAGGCCAATCGTGAGCTCCAGTGCTTGCGTCTCTGGTCCCGCTTCCTCTTTGCTCTTGACCGTGACCCAGAGTAAAGCCCACACACTGGTTTCTGGAAAAGGAAATAGCGTTCCTCCTCCCCCACCGCTCTGTTCTGGAGAGCAGGAGCCCAGAGCGAGGTCGAAGCGATGGGGTCCGGTGTCCAGAGGGAGAGAAGGAAGCGGAAATCCCGCTGGCCAGCCTGAGGTCAGGGCCCAGCGTGGACACACGTGTTCTGCTGTTCACGCTGCCCTTCGTGAAGGTGTCCTACCTCAAGAAGGTGCTAGGGCATCCAGTGCCTGTCTACACCGCCTGTTCTATGGGGCCATGTGGCACCAGCATGGCTATGCTGGACCCGGAAGCCAGGTGCCCTGGGACGACAGTGAGCTGCCACCTCGCGCTGGCACTCACCAGAGCCCTGAGTCCCGGCCACCCCACACACACAATGGGTTCGTGAACAGGGACGTGAGCCTGCAGAGCAGGGGCTATTGGATGAGGAGAGCCTGGTAGGGAGCAAGGTGCCAGGCATCTGGGCGTGTGAGGGAAGGTTCCCGAGGCGGAGCCTTCTTGGGGACCAGAAAGCTCTCGCTCAGAGCCTGTGGCTTATCTTTGAGAGATGGGGCAGCAGCCTTGACGATCTGAGAGGCCAGTCTCCTGTGACTCTGGAAGCTGCGCTGACCTCACGACCTCAGCTGGGACACTGGCCACACACTCTCCATGCTCACGGGTATTGGGGTGCAGCCGGGAGGACTGGAGGTGCAGGTGCCGTGCTCCCCAGGAGATGCTGGGCTCTACATGGCCTGCAGGGGCCCCTAGGAAGCAGGGAGATAGCACAGGGCTCCCCTCTGTTAGTGGAAGACCAAGCAGGAAGCATGTACCCAGTCTCTGCAGGCCGGTAAAGCGAGCCTCCCTCGGTGGCCGGGATGACTTGGCCACATTCAGGAACGCGAGGAATTTGTCATGGCATCGCAGAACTCGACGTGGCTGCGCAGAGGGGACAGAGCCCGTGCGGTGCCCTTGGGAATAGTTGGAGCCAGAGAGACGGTGGGGGAGTGAAAAGTTCTAGAATAGAAAACAAAGACTTTGCTGAAATAGTAAAAATCAAAGGACTGTCTTTCTGGGGCGAGGATAAAACACGGGAGACTCGCCTCCGTTAAGTAGTAAAGATGGTTCCGGGGAAGAGCAGAGGCGCGGCGCGCCTTCACCGTCAACGCTGTTTGGTGATGATGTGACGGGCCGTGGTGCCCCAGAGGGTGGTTGGCGAAAGTCCTGTTCTTTCACTCCGAGAAAGAGTGTCTTGGGTTGCAGAGCTGCAGTGAGAGGGCTGGGGTCGGCCTCTTGCTGTGCGTGCGGGGGTCGCTGGGCCTCGTCACCGCTGCGGAAGGTGCTGGGTGACGTCTGGAACACCGGCCGGGCCGACTCGCTGCACACCAGGCAGTCTGTGCAGGGGAACCATCGACACTGTCGCCTTCGGGGCAACAAAGCCCCACCCCAGCCTGGCTCCTCACTGGCTATTTGACCCCAGGGCAAGTCACAAACGCCGTGGTTCTGAGACATGGGGAAGGGGACCCGTCGTGCCTACGGTCCCAGGGCTGGGGTGCTGCAGGCAGTCAGAGTGCCCACCCCTGCCGCAGGCCCACCCTGTGTGGGGAGCCGGCTGCCCCCTCCCCGGCTGGGACACGGGGGTGGGAATGCTTTTCCAGGGAAGCGTGTGCGCTGCTCCAGGATGTGACCTAAAAATAAATAGGCTGTATGAGGCTTTTTAGCTTCAGGGTGTGAGAAGCTTCTAGAATCCTCCAACGGTACTCAATCAGCTGAGATGAGAACAGGCAGGTGACTTGGTTACGTCTTGCCACTACCCTGGTATCTGTTCCCTCAGTTAATGAGACTCCCCTGGGGCGGGTACGAGCCTAGGTGACTCCTTGATGTCAGTGGCTTCCCGGGCATCCGTGATTTTTCTTTGGGTTTTCCGTGAATGAAAAAGGGGGTATCCTGTCTTAGGGGGACCTGCCAGTTTCTCCAGTCCTTGAAGGAACCTCAAAGGAATCCCACGCCCCCGGGAGCTCTGCAGCCTCCCGCAGGCCCTGCCCCACCCACTGGAGCGGGCTCTCGTGTCAGGGTCTCCCCACCTCGCAGCGCTCCTGGCGCACCTGGGCCTTCTGTTAGGCTGTGCTCTGCTGCCGTGAGCGAGGCTGCTTTCGAAGCAACGCGTTCTCTTGCACCCACGCCTCTAAGTGCAAGGTGGTCTCAGGGATTTGCATCCTGCACGAGAGAAAGAACATTCATGGACATAACCGCAAAATTCTGAGTCTGTAGCGTATTAACGTACTTGTGTGAGTTTCTGGTTTTGACAAAAAGCACCAAGACTCTGTAAGATATTGATGTAGCCTCATTCTGGGTGAAGGGCCTACGGGGACCCTCTACGCCACCCGTGCAGCTTTCCTGCAAAACTAAACAATTTCCCGACAAACATCTGCTCTTAGAAGCCACAGACCTGCCCCATGAGACATGCATAGACCAGGCAGCAAGAGAAGCAAGAGAAAGCTGAGAGGAAGCAAGTCTTCCACTAGCAAACAGCAGAGGCGGCCAGCAGGAGTGGAATATTGTTCCATTTTTCCCGCTTAGACTGAGTAACAAAGGGCACTTCTGTGTGGTTGGAAATACAGCATAGGTAACCCCTGCCCAGCCAAAGTGCTTCTGCCCCACTAAGTCAGGGGGGTGCTTTATGAAAACAGGAGGAAAGGCATCCTGATGGAGTTCCCAGAGCGCAGCCTGTCGTAGGGGCACAGGGACGAGAACAGTGGCCTCCCTCATCTTGACCGCCTGACGGGGAGGAAATCCTGGCAGTGGTGTGCAGGTGTGCGTGATGTGGCGCTTTCAGGAGACATTCAGTGTTGCTCACTCACACCCTAGCCCTTCCTAATGTGGCAGGCTAGTACCCATAGGCCCCCGGGCCCTGCATAGAAAGGGGGAGCCCCACCACCACGTTCCGTGCCTAGAAAACCCTGTGGGCGGCAGGGAGGGGATGGTGCACTGGCTGGAGTATCCAGGGTCCCAGAGCCCCATCTCCGTGTGCTCCTGGCATTGCCACAGGCCTTGCATTGCCGTGGGCCACATCGTCAAGTGGCCACAACTTCCACTCCAGCTATGGGCTGGGGGAAAGGGCCAGGAATGGAGGCCAGTGGCCAGAGGCCGTCACCTCACACATTTGCCTCTATCACCACCATGTAGGAAGAGAGCAGCCTCTGGCCTCCAGCCCTGGCCAGTCCCGTTCTGTAGCTTTGACACACCATGTCTCCTCACCGTAGCCCATGGCCCCTGTCACAGAGAGCACACCCTGTCCCCTCACTTGTCAGAGCGCCCAGGAGGCGGATGCCAGATGCCCTGTCCCTGCTGGAGCCTCTGTCCCTTGGGATCGAGACCCACTTCAAGTCCAATCAAAGTGCCCTCTTGGCCCCCTAGGACTTTCCTTTTTCATTAGATAGCGATGACTTTAAATCATGCGTAACACAGAGACTCGCTCAACGCACTTGCTGCTCCCACAACCCAACACTTAGGGCACGTTTCGTCTTCCATCTGGGACTTGTGCTCTGGTCCATCGTCTGTGCCCCCGGCACGGGACCCAGCCGGTCCTCAGCAGGGTCTACTCGGGGAACGCAGGAGACATAACCAGCCAGAAGCATCCAGACTCATCTGGGTGAGGAATCTGGTCACGGAACAACTCATAAAAGATTAAAGGGTTGCTTTTCTCATGGGGTTTCGGGGTTTTTTGTTTTGTTTTGTTTTCCAAATTAAGCACTGCCCCCCTCCTGGATTGAGCCCACCACGCGTGATGAGAAGGGAGCGATCGGTCTGTGAAAAACTGGCATTTTTTCTGAGGGATGGTTTCAGCCACACCCATAAAATTCCTATTTTGCTGCTTTTGCCCCGTTCCGTGATCTCCCGTGTGGGAACTCCAAAAGAATGTGTGTTACGGAATTCCACAGACTCATTTTCTGCTACCTGGTAGAAATTATGTAACGTGTTTTTCTGCATCTTGAGCACTTTTGGGCAAATGATCATCTTTGTGAAGTAGTGTGGGTATGTGAGGATGGGGGACAGCTCCCAGGGGTGCCCGTCCATCAGGAGGGACGCTGATCAGCCGTGCCCAGGCAGTCACTGCCCGGAACTGCCGGGAAGGAGGGACGCAGGAGACCAGCCAGGGCCGTGGGCCGCGCTAGGCAGACCTCCCTCCTCCTCCACCCACACACAACTGGCCCTGGCACCAGGTCGGAGAAAAGGAAGGGGCCCCGAGGAAGGTTGTGGGGTCTCCTGGAATCAACATCAGAAGGAATAACCCCAGAAGGTGCTTCTAGAGTTCCAGGATCCCCCAGAACAACTAAAATATCCCAGGGGAGAAGCACAGCAGCTCCTGCCCGCTGATCCCATGGGTGCTGGGAACTGAGCTGAGCCACCAAGACACATTACCCGCTAAGTGCCCACCGTGCTGCCATCAGCCCACTTTACAGGTGTGCAGACTGAGGCACACACAGGGCACTGGTTACGGCCAGTAAGGAAGGAAGTTGGGAGTGAAGCTCGGGACTCGGTTACTCCAAGAGCTCTGCTCTTAGCTGCTGTGCCAGGCCGGCCAGTCCCTCACGAGTTCCGAGTACGTCGCACGGGTGTGTGTGTGTGAAGCATACTTATGTCCAGCATGTGTGAAACATACATGTACAGTATTTATCCCTGTGCAGTATGGGGAGGCGATAGGCAGGGGTGATAGCTACACAGACAAGGGCTGACCACAGACTGATGGATGGATGACGGCTGTAGACGGCGAAAGATTACAGAGAGAGAGACTGATAAACAGGTAGATAAATGGTGGCTGGACAATGGTAGAGACAGGCAGGCAGACAGATGACGGCTAGAAAGCGTATAGATAGGCATCAAGATGAGACGGGGACAGAGCACAGAGCTTGCAGGCCACACACACACACACACACACACACGGCCTCGAAGGCTCCTGGCTCCTTTCTCCACAAGGGCTGCCCAGGTGGAGGAAGGGAGTGTCAGGCGGGCGGGACCTCTTCAGGGGCCCCTCCACAGGGAGGCCGGCCTGTGCCCGTAGGTGACAGGCTGATGAGATCTTGCAGCAAAGTACGGAAGGTCACACAATGACCCGGGAAGGACCAAGGGGGCAGTGGGGAACCCCATCCACAGACAGAGTTCCTGGAAATCGTCTCCAGGTCCTTTTTGAAATCCCAGGCCGTGCCGGTGTATGGACGGCAACTTCGTAAAGCGGGAAGCGCAAGCAAGCCGGCGTTATTTCGAGCAGATGAAGAGGCTGGAGGAGAGGTTTACTGAAACACCCTGGGGAGGAAGAGGGCTTCTTCAGATGAGCTGTACAGGAGCCCCCGGGGACAGCGGTGGGATGATGACACAGTCCATTTGTCTGGGCCAACAGGGAGGCCGGGGTGGTATGTCACACAGAGGGGGGCATCTGGGTTTGTGGCCCAGGACCAGGAGGTCACTTCAGCTCTCTGAGCCCCCATCTTCATGGGTGAAACAGGAATGCCACTAACTGTGTCACAAGTTCATGGTGAGCTGGCCTATGTGACGTTCCTTCACCAAAAGAAGATGTTCACGTCTCCTGGGAATAGTCACGTCCACGAATCGTCCCGGGACCTCGGGTCTGGGTCCCACAGCGAGACAGGCGGGAGCAGCGGGTAGGGGCGTTCTGAGCACATGCGTGTGTGTCTGTGGGGTAGGACATGTCCAGCGGTCTGGCCAAATTTTTGAAGTTGACTCTGCCCCCTGGGTTCACCCATGCTTGGAGAGCAGCCTGCAGAGGTCAGGGTGGGAGAAGGGCTGCCCTGTCCTTTGACTGGTAGACTTTACCACACATCGGATTCGTGGGGGCTATGCTGGAGCCCGCTCAAGCCTCAGAGCCACACTCCGTTCCACGGAATGGAGAAGAAAGGGCGGGACTGGGACGTGGGTCTCCCAGAGGGGGCCAGGTGGGTCTCGAGTTCAAACTGTGCTTCGGCTCCTTCCTGGCTGCGCGGCTCTGGACAAGCCGCTCGGCTTTCGGCTTTCGTTGCATCTTCCAGACTGGAATAAAAATCGTTCTACCTCGTAAGTGTGCTCTGAGGAGAAAACGAAGAAACTGCATGGAAAGATCCTAGAAAGCTTATTCGCCTTGTAGGGCTTGATAAATGCTAGCCAATGGTTACTTGGTTCTAGGATTTTTTTTTTTTTAAATTACATGTAGGTCTTCATCCTCAAAACGTAAAACCTTGAAGCCACAGAGAGAAAAAGTCCAAGTGTAACCGGAATTTGGGGTGAGACCAGCTCTCGCAGCCCTTGCTGCCCCAGCAGGGTGCTCTCTGTGGGGCCTTCACGGCAGGCGATGGGGCCTTGCCGCGGGCGCAGGCTGGAGCATAGGGGAGCTGGGCCGGGACACCCGCGGGAGGCATCGTGGGGAGTGAGGTGCACGTCTTCTGTGGTGAGACCCTTCGCACACCCTGGCAGCTGTGACCCCAGAATGTGGGCTGTGGATGCCTCAGGGGCCACAGGCAAGACAGATGTAGGGACGTCTATGCCTTTGGACAGTTGTCTCCATTTTGTTGAGTCGCAGAAATACCTAAAAAGAAAAGAATTTAAATTTTAATTAACCTTCATTCAAGGTATAACTAAATTATTTCCAGAACAAATCGAAAGACTTATAAACAAAGAATAGTTTGTTCAAATAATTCAAGACCGATAATTAAATTATTTCCAGAACAAATCGAAAGACTTATAAACAAAGAATAGTTTGTTCAAATAATTCAAGACCGATATATAATTCAACACAACAAACTCAAGAGGTCTTAGTTTGGCCAAGCGGCACAGAAAATGCCCAGTAGAATCTACACGTAGGATTTCTTTCTTGAAAGAGCAGAAGGATCCCCCCCACCATGTCCTAGCGGGGCACTGGCAGTCCTCCACAGTCAGGATGGGCAGGACACACAGACCAGCCTGTTTCCTCCTCAGGCCCAGGTGAGGAAGGCCAGTGGGTGGAA